>CAJNJA010018286.1:0-10652 GCA_905231915.1 Symbiodinium necroappetens | reverse complement strand
GAGAGCAAGCCGAGTGGACAAGAAGGCCGAGGTTCGAAAACGACGTGGCCAGGCTGGGGGGCTTCTCAACGGTCCCCCCTCACGAGCCGCCTATGCCTCCCGTGCCGCCAGAAAGACCAGGAGGGCACCCGCCACAAAGACCGAAGGCGCACCAGCCTAGGGGGGGGACCCCTGGAAGCCGGTGGGGTCACAACGGCCCAAACTGCGCGGGAACCACGACAAAATTCTCCTCCGCTACAACAACGCCATGCACTTCATGCACAACCACGACGTGACCCACCTCCACGACCCAATGATCTGCCCCCACAATCTCCACAACAACCGAGTGCTATGCCGGGACTGCCACGTCAACAACTACAACAACAAGGGCGAGGTCGGCCGACAGGGGCTACAGCCAAGGCCCAACCCAAGGCCAAGCCGCCGAACCCCCCATCCTCGAGTTCGGGCTCCGACACAGAAACAAGCTGGCCGAGCGAAGATCCTCCGAGCCCTTCTCCAACCCGTGATATGGACTATGAGGAGCAAGCCATGATCCAGATGGACAACAAGCGAAGAGGCAACGATGCAAGGGGGACGCAGTGGCACCTCGTTGTCGATGATACCGTCTCATTCATGCAAAGAGGCACGGGCAGAGACCAACCACCTCAACCCCCTCTTCCACCTGACCCCTCAACGACGCAATTGCAGACGGACTGGATGGCTACAGACATCAATTTCCCAAACGGTCCCACCATCGAGGGAGTGCTGGAATTGCTGGAGAAGATCCTGAACACCCTCCTGGAACAAGCTTTTCAACAGCCCAGCGAGTACGTCACCCAGCTTGCCTACTACGCTTGTTTTTATGTCCGCAAACTTCATGAGCTTGAACAACAAAGGGGAACAATGCCCCTTCATCCTGCACAGCCGGACCCTACAGATGTCGTCCTCAACATCAACATCCACAACCCCCTCATTGAAGCCGAGGCCACCCTTGCGCACCTGGCGGGCAACCACGAAAACCTCCCCCGCCGTCACGTACAAAGAGAGCTCGTCCGTGCTGAAGTCCTACTCAAAGAAGGTCGAGCTCTGCTGAAGAAGTGGGCAAATGATCCGGAGGCACCGGGAGCTCTGCCCGGAACAGCAGCCACCCGCAATACCCTGGATGGAATCGACTGGGCCCTGCTCGCGGCAGAGGAAGGAGGGATAGCCAACATGGATGAAGCCCTCCGAATGGTGCAGCAGCTCAACGAAGCAACAAATTCATGGAAGAGCTCATCGCCTGGCTCAGAGACAAACTCGCAGAGGAAGCCAAGGAGGGGAGCCCTTCCCCTAAGAAGCGGCGGGTGGAGAGAGCCACCGGCAGCATGCAGCCACCGCAGTTTTTGCCAAATGATGATGATGGTGCTGGACAAGGACAAGGACTTCTTCGCGCAGGACCCGATCCAGATCTGCGACTACAAAACGACCGACCTCCTCTTCAACGCCTCCCACGAGGAGCCCCCGAACAAGTCGGAACGGACACAGGCCTACCGAAAGCACTGCAGAGACTGCAAGGGGAGTTCCCCCTACCTATGGATCGTGGCAGTGGAGGTGACGCCACCCCGTACCATGTGCTAAGGGTACAACAAATCCTGGAGGGTGCACTGCCTTTCTTAGAGCAGGAGGTTGCAGCAACACTGGCAGAAGCGCACTCCCTGCTCTTCGGCTGGGGTGCGCCCGTGGTCATGGTGGAGCCCACGCAGCAAGAAGCAGCGCCGCATGCGGGGGAGAGCCCCGACTCTGCTGCCGAAACGGTGCCTTGGCACCCTCAGGACCCGCTCTGGCACCCGTGTGACCCACAACAGCACGGAATGCACCCGGCAGCAGGGGAGGGGACCCTACAGAACGACACCCAGAGCCAAAGTTCGCATAGACGACGCAGAATGCACTCGCTCTTCCACGACTGAGCCAACCCGGAGTGAAAGAGCAACCAAGCTGACAGTGAGTGAGCGCCTGCTGTACAGGGGGGCCCCCTCTTGACCTTCGAGTTCAGGTTGCTTTGTCTTTGGAAGGTTCGGAGGGCTGAAAGGCGTTGCTGAGACTCGAGGTTTCAGGCCCAGGCACCTTTTGATCTTTGTAAGGTTTGAGTTGAAACCCGGATTTCCACAGGGGGAATTTCCTCTTTGGCCTCTTTCAGCGTTGTAGGGTGAGGTGTTTTGGTCTACGAAAGGCCTAACATCTTTTATGATTTTACCATTGTGCCGCAGTGTGGGAGTCATATGGCCCTGTAGCCCTCTTCGGAACGCCACCATGGATTGCATCAACTATGTTGCTACTACAGACAATGGCAACTGACAGCGGGGGAAAATACCCCGCATAGCCGATGACAGTGATGACCTGTAATGTTTTATGTGCTTCTTATGTCATCGTGTGCAATGGCAGTGAAATCGGCAGCTGATGCGAATCCAAGAGGCACAGCAATCAAGTTGCATTTCTACCCTTGTTTCCCTTTCTGCCTTCATGTTGCACTCTGCTGTTGACTGGATACCCGATGCCTCGGTGGAGTAGTTGCGTCTTTCCACCCCCTCCAAAACGGTTGGGGGCGCGACAGCGCGCGGGCTAGGGGAGCTCCCCTAGTCCACAGCCCTAACGAAAGAAAAGAGACAGAGAGGGAGCGCAGAGGGGTAGGGGTCCTCCCCTGCACCTCAAACGGCGTGCAAGCAAGCAAGCAAACAGAGAGAGAGAGAGAGCGAGAGAGAGAGAGACAGGTCAATAATAGACAGCAACATGACAAAATATTGAGAGTTGTTCCTAGCAATTCTTGCGGCCACTGATCGAACATGCCACAAACAGCCAGGCCTAGAAGCACCTGCAAACGATGGGAGTCCAATCCTAAACAGCATGACGGAAAACATTACGACATCCCAGCAACTTCAACCATCAGTGGAAATCTTAGCAAACCCTATTCCCATACAGGAGTCAATGCCAAAATACCTTTTGTGTGTTGATTCTGACGAGGTCGTGGCAGTTGGCTTGGAGAAGTGGACTGCTGGCAGCTCTCCCCCAAGTTGCAGAATCTGGTCACGTGTTCAATCGCACGGCACTGGGTACATGCAGGTTCTGACCAAGTTCAGGACAGCTCTTGATCCTTTTGTCCGATGGAAGTGCAGAACTTGGGCAGTCCCGACAGGAAGAGAAGTGGCCCGAAACTGGGTGCGGTGTCCTAACCTGCAGCATACAGGGCACAGTGCCCGCCGCATGCACAAGCGAGTACCGTGAACTCGATCATGCTTCTTGATAGTGGAGCTTCTCGGTCAATTTCCAAGTCTGTGCAGGGGTGGTGTATGCTTTAAACTTCGTTTCTCCGTGTCCACGCAAAGACTTTGCACTCTATCATCCAACCTTAGATTGAGTTTGTTGTGTAGCCCCAGAAACAGGCGGCGACAGTCGTGATTCAACAAAATTTCAAGGCTTCGACATGGCCGTGGCCGCTGTTTGTATGTGCTGTAGATGAAGGCTGGTCGAGGTGAGGCCATCAACCACGAATGGGCCGGAACTGTTGGAACTTGAGACCGCTTCCTAGGATGAGAGAGTCTCTAGGAGGGTTACCATTTTCACAGTTTCCTTTCTTTTGTTTCATTGGTGCAACACCCGCCATTTTCTTGAGAGCAACGGATGTACGCAAGGCAGGTGAAGGGTCGGCCTCAGCTTCTGGAACAAACAAGATGGCGATGCGCAGCATCACTGACTCTGACAGTTTTGCTTTCCTCGGTGTCATACGTGCAGCCTAGGCAGTGTCACGCTTACGACAGGCTCCGTCCGTATTTCTCAGAAGTTGCAGAGAAGCTGTGCCCTCCCTTTCAGTCGGCTCAGGCTGTTTGCTAAGGTCCGGAGCCCGAACGCCCTGTGAAAGTCGCAGTCTCTCGTCTTTTGTGCTCCAGGTGGCACTTCCGCTGTTGGCCAGCAAGAAAATTCCGTGGGAAGCCCCACCGCTGCAAGCAGTGCAACACTGAGTCGCAACGTTTCTGGTAGTCGGACTTCCAACGTTGCAGGAGCAAACTTCACGTGATGCAGCCCGCATAGCTCCCCATTGCCTCGTTGTTGTGCTTGTCCAGCTTCGTAGCCCGGTGCTTCAGCTCAGGTTCGCGGGCAAGGCGAGTGCTGCACTCTGTGTGTGCTTGAGTGTGTGGGAAACCCCGCTTCAGCAGAGTTTTCGCTGCAAGGGCGGCTTTTGCCTGCAGTACTGGATGCGGCCCAGGCTTCTGACCCTCAGCAACCATGTTATGCTAGTAGCATAATGCCTTTCAGGAGCAGGAAGGCGTTTTTATTTTACATATTTCGAAAACAGTGCTTCATGCAGCAGCTGAAATCAGCACATCACTTTATGACATGCTTCTGATGCAGCAGCAAGCCACAGACAAACTCGGTTCGAGATTCCGAAAGGACTGTTGTGGCGTGTAAACTGCAGAAGTTTTGAAGGATGTGAAGCTGTGATAACCAGCCGCAGCAGATTTTCTCCACCTTCTTCTTCAGTGATATCCCGCCCCGCTTTTCTAAACCAAGGCCCGAGTCGGAGAATAGAATCTCCTGATCCCCACAAGAAGAACAGCCCGGAATCGTAAGGAGGAGTGCAGAGCATAGCCAAAACACCAAGCAAAACCAACATAACCAAAGAAACCAAGCACACCGAAGAAATCAGACAGCACCAACAAAGCACCAGCATAACAAAAAAATCAACAATCAAACGCACCAAACCTATTTCGTGTATAGGGCTGTTTTTTTTTGTGTGTTTGTTTCTTTTGTTTTTTGTTAGTATTTTTGTTCTGGGCTTCTTTTGCCCACCGTACAATCCCATGCCCCATGTCCCAGGCACTAGTTTCCTCTGCGACACTCTTTGTGCACAGAAGGTCTGTGTAAGGATTTCCGTCGTCTTAAGGTTTTACGCCAACCCATCAATACTGTTAGTCGTTCGGGAGAAGGTGTGGGTCTTGCAATTTAAAGGTTCTCGCAGATCGGGCTCATGAAGGTGTATGGGAGGAAGATGTCAGCTTCAGGTTTGGCTTTGGGGTTCAGGGGGGAGTTAAGTGAGTTTAAGAGTTTGTGTGGTGTTATGAACCTCTCAGATGTTCCTTCGTTCTGTGAGCGAAAGCTCATGCGATACATTTCGGCAGAGAAATGTCTTGGGCGAGCTGAAACTGTGGTTTTAGGGTTTAAGAATTTCGACTGACAGTACCTGAGTGAAGGTGTACTCAGGCACTGTCCCGGAATTTTGGCCCTTGGGTTGTCGAGTTTGTGTCTCAAGGTTCCGGAATTGGGATACGCTGTCCGCGGCACAGTTCCTGAATCTCGGTTTTTCCTGAATCCCGGTTCCTGAATCGACCACACAGTTCCTGAATTTGGTTCCCGAATTGCTTGTCACCCAGAAAACATCTATCATAGTCATGCAAGCCACGACACCTCTTGTCTCAAGATATCCCCACATGCATTGCACTACAAGCAGAGACATGCTTTTTAAATTGGGCGAAAGCCGCAAAGACGGACACTCAATATTACACGTTTTAAAGATGCTTAACCAAAACGATTCCAGCTTCAGTAAAAGACAGCGAGAGTGGAGATCTTAAGACAAGAGGTCGTGGTCAAGTTGGCAAAAGCATCGCCCCGGAACACAAGGAAGCCAAAGAGTTTACCAACGAAGGCCAGGATGCGCCGTGTCTCCTGGTCGACTCGCGCCAATCTGGTTAATCACACAGACGGGGGGCACTCTTCTTACATCGCAGGAGCTGATGCGCTCGCGGTGCTTTGTGCCCACGGAGCTCCCGGAGCTCGCAAGCGACTCCTCACCTGGACTCTTAGCGTTTCTGCCCGAGAGAGGGATGCCAAGCTTTCCTTCGTTTCTTTCATAGAAACACTTTACAAGGAGTCCGTTAGCTTGTATGGCGTGGCGCCCGGAGCCAAGAAGCTTGCATCCGGCCTTGCGCGAATGCCTGTTCGACACATGGTCGGAAGTAGGACTTTCATTCACAGCCGAGTGGAGTTGTGACATTCCATTGCCACTGAATGCGCAGCCATCTAATTCGAGTCCCATTTAGTCGGGGGCACCATGCCGCGCGAGCAAGATGAGGAGGGACTGCTGCCCGTTCAGGACAACCCTGAGAAACATTCGACCACCTGCAAGTGGCTTTCTTGCATCAGCTTTGTCATCTTGTTAGCAGCTGTGGTCCTCTTCCGGGGCTCGCAGACACCAAGCACTGCACATGTTGCAGATCTTTCAAAGGTGCTCGACGATTGGGCACCTAGCTCTCGGGACGAGGTTCTACCCAAGAAGAAGTGGGCCAAGGTTTTCCATGTTCAACATCCGAACTCTTCACTCGGGTCCAAGCGCTACTACCAGTACTCTCACCACCCAGACTTTGTCAGGGAAAGTGCGGCTATGGAGGAGCTCTTGAAATGGCAGATCTCACATGATTGTCCGAAGCAGTCCGTGGGCATGGACATGGTCACAAGCCATGACCTCCCAGTTGTTGAGGATGTGGCGTCGGCCAGCATTTGTCAAAAGATATGCACCGAAACTGCTGCGTGCGTGGCATTTGCCTGGGCTTCCCAGCGGAACCGTACCAGAGTGACTGGTCGATGCTTCCGAAGGGCATTCAGCAAGCCTTTCGAAGAAGTGCAGCCATCCAAGAACCCCGACGTTGTCGGAGGCCTGCCTTGCTTTCGCCAAACTGTGAAAGACAGGATGTGGTGGCCAACGGAAGAGATGGACTATTTCGACATGCCTCAGACGCCTCCAAAGGCACCTTCCCTGCACACCTCAACAGCCAGAACTTTTTGCTTTGCAGTCTTTCTGCCGTACTCGTACGAACAGGAACTACTTGTGATGCAGTACCGTTTCGGTGCCAACATTTTCGCATGCGACCAGAATGTCATCTATAGCTCTGCTCGCCTTGAGCTGGCACCCGGTCTCGTTTCGCGTCAGGTCTCCAGCACCTTGTTGTCTGAGTTGGGCGGCCCCTACATCACGGTGCTGAACCTGGGCGCCTTCATGGCAGTGTGGCGACAGGTCCTCCTGGACGGTGACTACCTAGAGTGTGATTGGACCATCAAAGCAGATCCTGATACGGTCTTCATTCCCCAGCGCTTGGTGCCGATCCTGAAGTTGCAGAGCCTGAGCATGGGAGAGAATGGGAAGTATCTGAACAACTGCCAGGATGGACTTCATGGCCCTTTGGAAGTATTCTCGCAGGGGGCGCTGCGAAGCCTTGGGCGCCATGCCCTTCGATGCGCTAGGGAGTTGGACGGCGGCGAGGAGTGCTTGGAGCATTGCGAGAAGTTCTGGGCTTTCGACTACGTGGAAAAATGCAATGGACATTGCACAAAGTGGTGGGGTGAGGATATTTGGATGGATCAGTGCTTGTCACGATTTGCTGACGTGACACGGGTTTTTGTGCCGAAGCTCCTGATTGAGGACCACTGCCACCCCAAGCCAGGCTGGAGAAACTGCCTTGACCCGGACACGGTGGCTTTTCATCCGTTTAAGAGTTTGCATGAATATGAGACTTGCCTGGGGGCTGCTCTCAACAGGCAGGTACTGCTCTAGAGGAGCGCACAGAATGCCCGCTTTGTAGATCAGTAGCGTTGCTAAGCAACCGCGAGGTCGACCTTAGGCATCCGGCACTGTACGTTTGAAAGATAAATTAAAGATACCAGATTTGCACCGATTCTTGTGGAGTTCCCAAGACTTTGCCATGCCATGCTCTTGGCAAACTTTTGAGGTTGCGTGTTCATCTCTTTTTGACCTCGCGGCTTGGAGCGGTGTCTTGGCATGTCTTGGCCTGCCTGGGCCTATAGTCAAAGGGAAACTCGAAGGGAGAAGGGATGCTTTTCAGGAGCGTGCGCTGGCGTGGGCACAGCCAGAGGCTGAGAGTTCTATGGGAGCTCTCACTTTGCGGATTGCGCTGGGAGCTTCCCCTTCTCGTGCGAAGAGCTTTCGCGGTAAGGTTCTTGATGAAAGGCTCCGATCTTCTTGGTGGACTGCCCTGCTTCTGTGAAGGACTTCTCGGATGTATGCTAAGAGTGGTGAGTGCAAGGATCTCGACAGTGCGCCCTGCGTGCCCAAAGTCATGCCCTCAGAGCTTACCGCAAGGAAGTTTCACACACAGACACACACTTAGGCTTGGCAAGAACTGATGAGGCGAACCTCGAGCATCCTAATGCAATGACAGATTACAGCAACCGTACAGAATCATTGAGGCCAATGATGGAAACAACAGCGTTTTTTTGCGTATTTTGGGCTGGCCTTCCCTCTCTGATGCACAGCTTCGTTGGGTACAGTAGCATCAGACAGCCGTACCCCCCTGCAGTCTGCTGTAATAAAATACTTGATTCACCATGTTCAAGTGTGCACACACACACAGAGGCCCCGGCGTACCAGGGCTGTCGCATCCGAGCTTAATTTTCGACAGGAGCTCAGGTCAAGCAGTGCGAACGCAAATGACTGTGAAAAGCGGATTCAGGTCGGTGACCGGCCTTGTGTAGGGAATATGTTTCCCTTCCTGCTGAAATTGAAATGAAGACAACTTGGGGCTCCAACCATGGGCCTCCCAAATCATCCACTGCAGTCTTCTTTTTGCCTCGTCCACGGTGTCGTCTGAGCGGCACTGTAACTGGAACGTCATTTGTTGCCCCCATTGGTCCTGGGGCATTCTGATGTCGATGCGGATGCGGTTTTGACTCATCACGTAGCTGGGCATCCGTGGCGGTACGCTTCATGCCTAAGGGCTTGCTACAGGGGAGCTCGAAAAGCAAACTGAAAACGGCAATGTCATCACACGTCCAACAGAGCCGGTGGTGTAGAGTATGCATGCAAAGAGCCGATCATCACTGTCGAAGGCTTGCAACACAGATCAGCGCACATCTTATTTATTACTGAGGCTTCGGCATGGGTGCGAACTCAACAAAAGGGCAGCGTGAAACGTAAATGAAATGGCAGTTGCATCTTAGACCAGCGCGAACAAGCACTTTGGCACAGGATGTGGATTTTCGACGGCGGAGTAATCCTTCGCTCACTTCTGAAACTGGATGTGTTGATTCCGACTTTGAAATGTTTTCCATGAGACCTTCGGCTTCACTGGAGATGTCGGACAGGTAGTACAGGTCCGAGTCCGTGCTTGAGGCCGGAGTGACTTTCGTTTGATCGGACCGTTTGTCCTTCAAAGACCTGCGAGAGCTGCGGTTGTTGTGTTTTTTCCGCTCCTTCTTGGCTTTTTTCTTCTTCTTTTTCATGGTGATGTTAATCTTGCGCTTCTGCGTAGCTGCAGCATTATGAGGAGCTGGGGAATCAAACGCCGAATGCCATGAACTAGTATCATCAGAGAAGCACTGCTCATGGTGAGCATCACTTTTTTCATCCTGATGTGGAGAAATGGGAGGAGGCGAACATAAGACATGTTACTGGCAAAGAATGCACGACGATGAGGCTTTGTTGGGCAGCATGCACTTTTATTGCACGAATCATTGCACTGGGCTGCGAATAGGCAACAACTGCATCTCAGGAATCAAATCCGCATGATAGGTAAAACGATCATCCCAAGGGCCATGTGCCCAATAACAGACCAAATGACGTCTCTGCGACTGCAGTTGTAATCTGCGGTAATCCACCATGTTGCATCGCTGAGTGACTTGCGAAATTGAGCTGTTCCAGGATCTGCAAACGCTAGCAAGCACAGTCAGGTGTGGAAGGGCAGGAGACAAGTGTTCCAGGTGCACAAGAACATGCCCAGGTCGGACAAATGGCCGATGGGCAACGTACTGAAAGATGCCTGCTCTGGCTGTAATGGTACGACAGTGCAAGCGAAGCTGATCACTGACGTTTCTACCAAGTCGGTCAATTTGCAGCTGTCCTACCCTTGCTTGTTGCAGCGTAGGAGGGAACGGCGCGCGCAGCGAACTGCTAAAGCTCAAGGTGATCCGAATGAATCTCGCGGTAAAAGAAGAAAGAATGTTGGCTAAAGGCGACAAATCGGAATACGAGGTCATGGATTGCAGACTCATCACTCATGGCAACGAATCTGGAGGGGCTCTACAGCAAGAAAAGACTGCTGGAACCAATCTACGGGAGTGCAGACAGATCGGCAAAGGCATTGCACACACTGCAATCAGCCCACATATGCAGCCCTGCGAAGCACTCAATGATGAAGTGTACCAGTCGATAAATGCATGGTTCTGAGAACGTCCCGGGTAAGGATGCTCTGAATGGCAGGGCGTGATTCACGAAGAATCACAGCAAAACGAATTCAGAACAAATAGTACTGTTCAAACAGTACAAAGCCTTACCACGGCGTGCGGGACCGTCTTCTCTTACGAGTGGGGCTCACAGATGTGTCATTGGTAGTAGGTGAGGAGGAGGGCTGATTGGACGCATCGGCATGATGTGTCCGCCTGGTAGGCGTAACCTCCTCGAGCTTGGTTGCGAGCCATTGGTGATTCANNCACTGCCACCACCATGATTGTCCATCGGTACGCCAGGTCCATCGCCGCCCGGCAGGTAGGGGTGATCGGCTTCTATTGCGGTCTGACATGATACTATGGCTGCACGTAGAAAAAGGCTGCAAAGGCTCGTACAGGTAGCGAGTTACATGCAAGTCGCAAACGTTGACATGTCTGCACAATCTTGCACTCGTGCCGAGGTACGAGGT
>CAJNJA010018285.1:205-10474 GCA_905231915.1 Symbiodinium necroappetens | reverse complement strand
GCTTCCATAAGGCTTCTATGAGGTATATAGACCTTCTATAAGGCTCCTATAACGGTAACTACCCACCTGAAAATGTCCTAGACCATACTGATCGCGCTAGTCGACTGTCAGAGACTGGTCGATCGCTTGAACCGCGCGCACCCCGGCCGGTAAAAGGCCTGAGAAAACGTACTTCAGCAGCAACAGCGTACGGTTTAGGGTTTAGGGGCGGTTGATGACATAAATCCTGCATTACACATAATAAGGAACAGACCATCATTCCAATAGTTTAGGGTCCTTAATAGAGTGCAGGATTTATATCATCAACAGTATGTAGGGCTCCTGGAAACAAGGAGTAACAAACATGATGTAGCATAGAGGCAGGAATAGTTAGTAGTGGTACCCGTTAAGTGCCCCCGAAACCCCCGAAGAGCCTCCAGAAAAGAAAGCCTCCAATCCGAATCCCGGACCCCATTTCAATCAAATACATGAGCAAGTAAGTAGGGCAGAAGGTCTGTAACTGTAATTGGGATTAGAAGTAGGTAGGTCTAGCTATAGTTCCCCTTGAGGTCGGCTTCTTCTTGAAAAGGTCGCTAGGGGTTTAGGGTTTAGGGGTTTAGGGTTTAGGGTTTGCCCTTCATTAGGTGTTAGCTGAGCTGTAATCCATTTCTAAGATTTGACAAACTCCTGATGGACAACACTTAGGATTAGAAGACCACCTAACAGCGGGATCAAACCCCGGACAGCCAAATCCAAAACCGAATAAACCCCCCAAGCCCTACACCCGAAACCCCCTAAATCCCTCCAAATCTAAATCCTATACTACAGCCTTAGTCGCTGAGTTCGTAAGCATAAAAAACTGTACACTTTCAGTTCTATAAGGGATCCTATTATCCCAGAAAGTTTATAAAGTGTAGTAAACTAAGCACCCTAAACCCTAAAGCCTAAATCCGAATCCCCAAAACCCTAAAACCCTAAACCCCTAAACCCTAAAGTCCCAAAGGAACCCCAGGGAGGAACTCTCCGCCCCTGAGGAGCAGACAGCGACTCAGGCTCATGGTAGTGAGCCTTTTTTGGGGCTGCCCGGACTTTCTCCCGCAATTTTGGGGCTTAGGGCGTTTGCTAGGGCTTTATTTAGGGCTTTAGGGTTTTAGGGTTTATGTAGGCTTTTAGGGTTTACGGTTTAGGGATTTTAGGGTTTAAGGTTTAAGGCTTTTAGGGCTTAAGGTTTAGGGTTTAGGGCTTTTTGGGTTTAGGGAAGGATCCCGGAGCAGCCCCGAGCTGGCTCATGATCGGCCAGGCGTGCTTCACCGTTTGGGTCTAGGGGGCCTCGTTAGGGCCCTGCGTGGTTTAAGGTTTAGGGCTTGGGGTTTAGAGTTTAGGGCTCCGGAGTGAGGGTTCAGGGGTTAGGTTAAAGGATGTTAAAGGAAACTACAGGTGGGGAGTGTAGGGTATCTTGGGCTTCTATAAGGCTTCGATAAGGTAAAAAATATCTTCTATAAGGCTCCTATAACGGTAGCTACCCACCTGAAAATGTCCCAGATTAGGGCTTTAGGAAATCGCATCGTTACTATCTGTGATCTTGTCGGTATCATGGTCTGTTTAATTCGTCAAGTGGTGCACTGCTGGTGCGGCGACGACGACTACTGCCACTACCCCTACCCCTACCCCTACCCCTACCCCACCCCTACCCCGACCTCGAACAACCACCACCACCACCGCCACCGCCACTGCTGCTACTGCTGCTGCTAGTACTACTACGACTACGGCTGCTACTTCCGACTGCTTCCGAAACTCTGGGCTTCTATCCGAAACAGAAACTCCACGAGATACACACCCCTAAACCCTAAACCCCCTAAACCCTAAACCCTAAACCCTATAAACCCTATGAAACCCTAAACCCCTAAACCCTAAACCCTAAAACCCTAAACCCTAAACACCCTAAACCCTATAAACCCCTAAACTCCCAAACCCTGCACCCTGAAATCCAACGAGGCCTGCAGCAGCCGAAGGAGCTCCACGGCGTTCGCGACGCTGGGGTTGTCCTCGGCCAGCCGTCTTGGAGTTCCTTTAAAGGGATCTATAGGGATCCTAAGCTTCCTGTAAAGGGTGTTATAAGGGTTTAGGGCTTGGGGCTTTAGGGTTTAGGGTTTAGGGCTTGGGGTTTTAGGATTTAGGGTTTAGGGCTTGGGGTTTTAGGGTTTAGGGTTTTAGGGCTTGGGGGTTTTAGGGTTTAGGGTCTTAGGGTCTTAGGGTTTAGATCTTGGGGCTTTAGGGGTTTAGGGTTTAAAGGTTTAGGGTTTAGGGTGTTACGGCTTAGGGTTTTGGGTTTAAGGCTTGGGGTTATTTAAGCATCTAATCTAGAGGCCGTGGTACTTAGAACAGGGGTTTCGGGTACCTTCTGGTATACCTAGGTAGATGGAAAGGTAGATAGACAGACAGTTGCGGGGGTTCTTAACTCTTCCGGCCCCTGCCTTAGGGTGGAGGGACCCTGCTTGTGGAGCCACGAGCACCCTAGTGCTTCGAAGGTGCTGCATGTGCAGGCTGCGGGCGGAAACCCTAGACCCTGAAACCCTAAACCCCAAATAAACCCTAAACCCTAAAACCCCAAACCCCAAATAAACCCTAAACCCTAAACCCTCACCCCTATAAACCCGAACCGCCGAACCCCCAATCCCTCAACCCTCACCCTCCCTGTAGCCTAAAAGACCTACTACCTCTTTAAGGAACTACGGTTGATGATATAAATCCTGCATTACCCATAATAAAGAATATACCAGAATTACCATATTTTAGGGTCCTTAAGGTAATGCAGGACTTATACGTATCATCAACAGTATATACAGAAGCCATCAGCAGGAGCCAGAAAAAAGTAGGTCTTGTCGGCTACAGGTAAACCCTAAACCCTAAACCCTAAACCGGAGGATTATACCAGGGAAGACACTGGGTCGAAGCCGCATGGATGGTAGGGTTTAGGGTTTAGGTTTTGGGTTTAGGGTTTTGGGCTTAGGGAAGTTTAGGGTTCAGGGGCAAGATGGTTGAAGGCCGTACTATCTGCACTTGCTGGACAGTTCTCACGGCTTCCCAGCATTGGCGCATGCCAGCTTGGTTCAGTGGCTGGCTTTCCTGGCTTCGGAGAAGCCGATGACTGTCCGCCAGCCCACGCACCGTTTCCTCGACCTGCTGAAGACGCGGCCTTAATTAGGCTTAGATCGTCGAATAGTCTGTCGCACCAGACCTTGGGCGAGTTCCCCAACCTGGCGAAGACATAGCCCCCGCCAAGGGAAGACGTGCAGCCGTTGGGCAGGCTGTGGCAGGTTCACCTGAGGGGCATTGCCGATTGCTCGCACCTGGCGGAGTTGCATGCCCAACCACGAGGTGCCACAAATAAACTGCGCAACAACTGCTTAGGCAGTTGCAGAGACATAGGCTCCACAAATCTGGACTAATTACATCAGGTGGGAATACGCTGTACCCCGAAAAGGTTTAATCAAGGTTACTTACTTATAATAAGCATATTAGTATCCTGTGACCCCACAGCACGCACTGTCTAAACCCCAAACCATAAACCCTAAACCGCGAAGCGCAGAACCCTCGATCCTGATCCCGAAAGCCCTACCGTAGGGGCCTCAACAATTGGAATAGGGTTTTGGGATTACTATAGTACAGATGTAATGAATAACCATGGAAGAACCCCGAGGAGCAATGTCGGTAATTATTCGAGCCCCCACCCCACCAAAAAAAAAAGATTTTAAGCCCTAAGCCCCAAACCCTAATACCTAATCCCCAAACCCCTAACACCCTAATGTAGGGGTCTTAATGACTGGAATAGGGTCTTGGGGTATATTATACTAGAACTATAATAAGGAACCCCCACAACAGCATAGGCAATTATTAAGCCTATATCTTACTTCCAAAACAAGCCAGGGAAATGAAAGGTTAAACTTTCAGATTAGTAATAAGTTAGAAGAACCTAAAAGGTTTAAAGGTTGGGTATTGGAGAACTAAGATACTGTTGATGACATCAATCCTGCAAGAAGGACCCTAAACTATGGGAATTATGGGTAATTATATTCCTTGTCATGGCTAATGCAAGATTTATATCAACAACCATACTAAACCCCCTGACCCCTAAACCCTAAAACCTTAACTCCCTAAACCCTAAACCCTAAGACCCTAAACCCCAAAAGAGCTCGTTGAGAGTGTCTTGATCCGCCGCACGGCGGACTCCCAGGAGTCCCCTGGATAGCTTCTCCTGCATGTCGAGTACCCCGTGAAAGAGAGACAGCACGGCCCGGTTTTCATCCAGACCACCGGCTGCCACACGGGAAGCCAAATCCAGGCTGTCACGCTGCACGGTGCCGTTGAGGATCTCGGAGCAAAGGCTGGAAGCGAGGCTGTGATAGGCCCTCCGTTGGGTCTGATCAGTCGCGGCCGACGGCAAGGTTTGCACCGTCCTCTCCAGCCACTCGGTGGCTGTGGGACTGATCTGTGCTTGTCGTAGTTGTACAATCCAGGCTTCCACGAAGCTTCCCATAGTGTCATCTGCTTTGAAATGATGGCATATTCCAGGTGAGATGAGTTCGGCCGCCAAGGATAGCACCCAGTTTCCCACTGCAATCTGGTGGCGGTGGCGGTGGCGGTGGCGGTGGCGGTGGCGGTGGCGGTGGCGGTGGCGGTGGTGGTGGTGGTGGTGGTGCTGCTGCTGCTGCTGGTGGTACTAGTAGCTCTAGTACCCTAGACCCTAAGACCCTAAACCCCAAAACCCCTAAACACCCCCGACCCCTAAACCCTAAACCCTAAAACCTAAAACCTAAACCCTAAAGCCTAAACCCCCAAAAAGAGGAAGGCCGAAACCTCGCATCGAGCTCCGAGCTGGGGCCAGACATTCATGGATCGGCGCCTCCGTGGAAGGTTTGGGGTTGAGGGTCTTAGGGTCTAGGGTTTAGGGTTTAGGGAGTTTAGGGAGTTTAGGGTTTAGGGTCTTAGGGTCTAGGGTTTAGGGAGTTTGGGGCGTTTAGGGGTTGAAGGGTTTAGAGTTCGGGGTTCAGGGTTTAATGTAGGGGCCTTAATAGTTAGATGAGGGTTTTGGATTCCTTTATAGTATAATTAGAATAAGGAACCTAAGGAATAATACTGCTAATCATTTAGGCTTCTATGGTAGGGTTTAGGGAGCTTAGGAGTTAGTGTCGTAGGGTTTATCAGGTCCAGTGTTTGGGGGTTTGGAGGTTTAGGGTTTTTCGGGGTCCTAGGGTCTAGGGTTTAGGGGTCTAGGGTTTGGGGCATCGGAGCCCGAAAACCCAAAGGGACTGAATGGCCGCCAAAAGCCTGCCGTTTATTCGCACCACCTTTACCTTACCTACTTCCCCAATAAGCCAGGAAAACAAAAAGATAAACTTTCAGCTTACTACTAAGTTACAAGAACCCAAAAAGTTTAAAGGCTGGGTATTGGAGAATCCCTAAACCCTAAAGCCTAACTAGCCCTAAACCCCAAACCTTAAACCCTAAACGCCTAAACTCGAACTAAGTTACCAGAAGCAAAGGCATTGCATCCGAAGAACCCGGAGAACCAAAGGAGTATCCAATGAAGATTCATGGTCAGCCCCAGAAACCCACCCAGAGAACCCAATACCCCTTAATTAAGGAATATACTTTAAATCATAATATTAAGGCCCCTATAATTTAAGGTATATTCCTTAAATGAGGTGTATTGGGTTCTCTGGGCAGGCAGAATCGCTAAAAGCCCAGCATGGTTAGGGTTTAGGGTTTAGGGTTTAGGGTTCACCAACCATGTAGAAGCCCAGCATGGTAAGTTGGGGAGTTTCTTGTTCATAGCTGGAGAGGGTTCCAGGCAGGAGAAACACTGATCATTTTCAGATATTAGCCCTGAAAACTTTCATGAGACCCTAAACCCTAAACCCTTAAACCCTAAGAGAAGCGCTACTGTAAAGGCTGCTGCTGCTCACACCCAGAAGAGGTCTCGGGGTTGGGGAAAAGGCTTCAGCGTTCAGGCGGTAGAGATTCCATTGATTCCATGTCTAAGGTTGGGTTTATGGTTTAAGGTTTAGAGTTTAGGGTTTAGACTTTAGAGATTCCATGTAAACTTGGGTTTCGGGCTCCGGGCCTTGTGAGTTAAGGTTTCAGGAAGTATTTTTTTCTGAAACTTCTTCCCAAAACCCTAACCTTACTCAAGCTCTCTGCACCACGGTAAGCCCCCTAGGTTCCCCCCAATAGCCCCTGAATAGAATAAGGGTACCCTTTTTCCTATTATTTTGGTTTTAATAAGGGAACCCAAAAAGAAAAAAGTGCCAAAAGGGTACTACTGGGGAACCTAGGCCCTAAGATCTGCGCACCTTGGGAAACCTCTGGCCCAAAGCACTACCCAGAGAACCCAAAACACCTTAATTACGGAACATCCCTTAAATTATAGGGTGCCTTAACATTATGATTTAAGGTTTATTCCGTAATTAAGGGGTATTGGGTTCTCGGGGCATTTAAACAGGCATCTAGCCCTAAACCCCGAATCTACCCTGAACGGTATTCAAGATCCTGACGGGTAAAACCTTAATTAAAGGAAACTACAGGTGGGGATTTTAGGGTTTAGGGGTCTAGGGTTTAGGGTATATAGGGCTTTTATAAGGTATCTAGACCTTCTATATGGCTCCTATAACGGTACCTACCCACCTGAAAATGTCCTAGACCTAACCTTAAATCCGAAACCCTAGGCCCTATCGATCGGGCTGGGGCGAGGCAACAGGGACGTCCACGAATGGCAGGTGGGAGACAGAGGCCTATAGCCGGAGGGGACGCGATTTATCACTTCCGCTTGCAATTTAAGGTTTAGGGGTTTAAGGGCTTAGGGCTTTTAGGGCTTTAGGGTTTAGGGTTTTTAGGGGTTTAGGGTTTAGCGTTTAGGGGTTTAGGGTTAGGTTTAGTGTTAAGCATCGGGCCGATATCTTCACGTCTGTAAACTCGCACGGAGCCACCGAGAATTGATGTCCCCGTGCGCGGAGAAGGTTGGAGTCGAGATAAAGTTGCCGGATGTTCCGTGTAAACTCAGCATGGTCATGTGTGACCTCTTCTGGGAACATCGTTTTGTAATGCTCTCCGTCACAGTAGCCATGTCGTGCAGGGCGTACAACGATAAGAAGAAGGTCGTCCGCGTGGTGATATTTTCTCCAGCTGCTTAGTGACCATCGGGCATCGAATTGTGTCTTTCATGATCACTTTTCCAAATGTGGATACACGGCTAGCAGGTGTGCATTGCTTCTTCTTAACTTCGAGCCCAATGCTTTCGAAGTTTTTGTACAGGTTCCGTGTAAACTCAGCATGGTCATGTGTGACCACTTCTGGGAACATCGCTTTGTAATGCTCTCCGTCACATTAGCCATGTCGTGTAGGGCGTGCAGCGATAAGAAGAAGGTCGTCCCCTCTAATCAGTATGTAGACCTTGGCATTCATTTCGCTTTCGGTCTTCTGAATCGGACCGGCGTAAACTATGCTCCAACCCTCCTGCAATAAGCCGTCAAAGCCACGCGGGTGACGAACCCAGAAACTTCCACACTGGAAAACATCTGAATCCTTTAACAGTCCTCCCTCTCTTTCGGGGACAGGTGGCTTGCAAGCAGTGGACCTCATAAAGGGCCTGTAAACCCTAAACCCTAAATCCTAAACCCTCAACTCTAAATCCTAAACCCTAAGGCCCTAAACCCTCAACCCTAAATCCTACACCCTCAACCCTAAATCTTACGCCCTAAACCCTAGACCCTAAATCCTAAACCCTAGATCCTAAACCCTCAACCCTAAATCTTAAGCCCTAAATCCTAAACCCTCAACCCTAAATCCTAAGCCCTAAGCCCTAGACCCTAAATCCCAAGCCCTCAACCCTAAATCCTAAACCCTCAACCCTAAATCCTAAGCCCAAAGGCCCTAAATCCAAAGCCCTAGTCTTCATCCAGGAGCGACCGCAACCAGGGCACCATCACCCGGGCTCAAAGCCATTCAACTCCTACTGTTGATGATAGAAATCTTTAGCATGGCCTTAAGGACTATAGGGTTTAGGGCTTTAGGGTTTAAGGGTTTAGGGCTTTGGGGTTTAAGGGTTTAGGGTTTAGGGTCTTAGGGTTTTTAGGGTTTTAGGGTTTAGGGCTTAGGGAATACTGCTGATGATAGAAATCCTGCAGTACCTTAAGCACCCTAAACCATGGGAATTATGGGTATATTATATCGGTATATACCTTACTATGGATAATGCAGGATTTATATCATCAACCGTAGGTATAGTATAAACACTACAGGGTTGAGGGTTTAGGGGCTAGCTAAGTCCTAAATCCAAAACCCTGAGCCCTACATCCTAAATCTTGAAACTTAGCCTCCCAAATCGTAAACCCTCAATCCAACACCACAAACCTCGAACCTGCACCCCAAACCCTGAACCCTAAACCCTAAATCCGAACCCCCCCCAAGCCCTAAACCCTAAACCTGAAACCTAAACCCTAAATCCTAAATCTGAAACCTGAACCCTACATCCTGAACCCCAAACCCTAAATCCCGACTCTTCGAAACCCTCAATCCGAAACCCTAAATCTTGGCTGACTTCTGAACCCCTCCTAAAGGCTAAACTTGTAGCTTACCTATTATAGTTCATATAGAAACCCAACAACTTACAGTCCGAAGAGCCAACCGGAAGAAAGCCAAGAAATTCTTTGCCCCAAACCCTGAAACCTCAACCCTAAACCCCCGAAACCCCGAAACCCTACACCCTGAACCCCAAACCCTGAACCCTAAACTCGCTAAACCCCCGAACCCCTCCCCCCCCCCCTAAAACCCCCGGAACCCTAAACCCTATAGATCCCTTTTAAGGAACCCTTTAAGGAACCCTAAACCCCCTAAAACCCCTAAAACCCAAAACCCATATAAACCCCTTCTGGATCCCTTAGAGATCCCTTTAAAGGAACCCTTATAGATCCTTTTAAAGGAACCCGAACCTACCTGCTGGGAATTGTAGAGCTCCCTGGACATGCCGTTGGCCGCGGATCGCGCGGTCCGCCGCCGTTTTCGCGCAGGCGTCATGGGTGGGCCTGGGTTTTCGGGTGTGGGGTTCAGGGTTTTGGGGCCATTTCGTAGCGCTTTTTGTTGCTGTGCTCTCCTTCAAGGTTTAACCTGTGGGTTTTCCTGAAGTGTTTGATGCAGCTTAGGGCTTTCTTTACTAAACTTGAACGACTCTAAACCCGCCAAACAGTAGGGGTTCAGGGTTTAGGGTTTTAGAGTTCAGGGTTTCGGGGTTAAGGGGTTTCCTACTTCCCTAATCAGCCAGGAAAATTAAAAGGTTTACCTTTCAGATTTCTACTACGTCATACGAACCCAAAATATCTAGAAAGGGTTGGGTATTGGAGAACTGTGACAAAGGGAGGCTCCCCAAACCCTGAGCCCAAGGGGGGAAGGTCCAAAGCCCTAAAGCTCAGGGGGAAGGTCCAAAACCTTAAATCCCAGGGGGGGGGTTAGGGCCTAAAGTCCAAAAAATTATGAACCCTAAACCCCTAAACCCCTAAACCCTAAAATCCTAAAGTCCAGAAAAATCATAAACCCAAAACCCCCAAAACCCCTGAACCCTCAAATCCTAAAGTCCAGCAAAAATCATAAACCCTAAGCCCCCTAAACCCCTAAACCCTAAAACCCTAGAGTCCAAAAAAATCACAAAAATCCTAAACCCCTAAACCCCCTAAACCCCTACAGCCCCTAAAGCTCAAAAATTCTAAAATCCTAAAACCCTAAAGTCCTAAAGCCCAAAAATCCTAAAATCCCAGCCCTGTTCGCGCGAAAAAAGCCAAGCCAAGTCGATCCCTGTGGCTCCCGGCTGCCCTGCGGAGCCCGCGCACCTCTCTTTTGGGGTTTAGGCTTTTTAGAGTTTAGGGGTTTAGGGTTTAGGCTTTTTGGGGCTTTTAGGGTTTAGGGTTTAGGCTTTTTGGGGTTTGGGGACGGTTTGAAAGTTTAGGCTTTAAGGTGACACTGGGGTCTGTAAGGGCGTCTACGGCGGCTACTATAAAAGTTATACCCTGAACCCAAAACCCTAAACCCTGAACCTGAACCCTGAACCCTAAACCCTAAACCCTAAACCCCAAAACCCTAAACCCTGAACCCTAAACCCCAAACCCTGAACAAGAGTGCCTATGTAGTATGAGGGCCTCGGGTTCAGGGCTCCTTGTTGTACTTCGACTGTGAGGCTTCCGGGCTCGGGGGTATAAGGATTTATGTAGGTAGTTTTCTAAATTAGGGTCCCTTCTTGGGGGT
>CAJNJA010018283.1:0-10289 GCA_905231915.1 Symbiodinium necroappetens | reverse complement strand
AATGACTATAATGGCCCCCCCCCCCCCCCGACGAACAGCAAGGCGTCTGAATGACACCAGAGACGCCCTTACCCACCTCTGCAAGGGGACGCCTTGGCGACCCTCCACCCCGGAGGACCTCCAGGTCGCCACAGCCACGTGGAAAAAGAACAAAGCCACAGGACCGGACAGGATCACGCACGAAGCCCTCTGGCTGCTCCTGCAGCATGAGAGCTGGGCAGCCCGGATCTTCTATATGCTGAACGACTTCCTGTACAAGGGGGACCATACCTACCCCGGTGCTCGAGGGGACCACCATCCTGTTGCCTAAGACCCCGGAAAACTCGGGCCGAAGCTCCTGTATGAGCCTTGGCGCTGGCAAGGCTTCAGGAAACTCACCACCCTAACCCCCTAAATTTCCAACCCTAAACCCTAAACCCTATGACCCTAAACCCTGAAGTGTTGGAAGGTCTTCCAAAGGATCCCCTAAACCCTAAACCCTAATCCCTAAACCCGAAACCCGAAACCCTAAACCGTAGCAGCAGCCCATCCTCAGAGTTAGTCAGCCAGTGCGAACCCGAGGTCCGACCCGATCTCCGAAGCTCAAAGTCGTCACGCCCTTGCTCAGGGTTTAGGGTTTAGGGTTTAGGGTTTACATAGGGTTCAGGGTTTAGGGTTTAGGGTTTAGGGTTCAGGGTTTAGGGTTTAGGGTTTTCAACGAGGATGGAATTTTTGTCTCTGGGTTTAGGGTTTAGGGTTTGGGGTTTAGGGGGTATGGAGGGTTAGGGGTTGCGGGTTTTCGGGGTTTTGTTCAAGATGTACGGGTGTAGGGCTCAGGGGTTTAGAGTTGAGGGGTCAGTTAGGGGTTTAGTGCAATAGAGGGTTAAAAGAGTTCCGGGTTGCGGTTGAAGGTTTGAGCATTGGGATTTCTGTGGAATAGCGGGCCAGGATTGAGGGTTAAGGAGCTGAGCTTTAAGGGTTTAGGTTTAGAGTTTAGGGGTTTAGGGTTTAGCTTTATGACTCAGAGTTGAATAAAGGTCACAACACCCTAAAGCCCTAAATCCCAGACCCGAAACTGTGCCGTGTAGAGGAGAACTTCTTCGACCTGGGAGGGCACTCTGCCTTGGCGGCGAGGTGCTACCGGCTTTTTGGGGTTCGGTTGAGGGTTTGGGGTTTAGGGTTTAAGGTTTAGGGTTTAGGGTTTAGGGTTTAGGATACAACACAAGGTTTAACCACCCTTGCCCCATGGCATGCCCGGGGCCGTCTAGCCGCATCGATGCAAAGCCCTGCCGCACCGCTTCTTCTTCTGGGACATGTTCAGGTGGATAGTTACCGTTACAGGAGCCTTATAGAAGGTCTATATACCTTGTAGAAGCCTTATAGAAGCCCTATATACCCTAAACTCACCACCTCTAGTTTCCTTTAACTTTTCCTTCTCTTGCATGGTTTCCTTCCCGGGCAGGGGATGCGCGCCCCAGCCCCCTAAACCCTAAACCCTAAACCCTAAACCCTAAACCCTAAACCCTAAACCCTGCTGAGCTTGGTCACTGCTTTACCAATCTCGTTCCCCGAGGTTCCTGCTTACAAGGAGAATACAAGATACACCAAAACCCTATTCTACTAGACCCTAAACCCTAAACCCTGAACCCCAAACCCCCAAAACCCTATTCTAAATATTTAAGTCCCATGCTGTAAATGGGTTAAACTGTCCACTAAAAGGCGCAGGTTTGGGGTTTAGGAGCATAGAGCTCACGTGCGGCTTAGGGCCTCCTGGAGTTGCAAAGCCGCAAACCCTAAGCCCTAAACCCTGAACCTTAAACCCACCCTAAAGCCGAAACCCTGAACCCCAAACCCACTAAAGCCTGAACCCTGAACCCCAAACCCACCCTAAAGCCTGAACCCTGAACCGCAAACCCCACCCTAGACCCTAAACCCTGAACCCCAAAGCCACCCTAAACCCTGAACCCTGAACCCCACAGCCAGGCAGAACCCCTTGTGAGCAGCAAATACAGACCCTTTGAAGCCCTCCTTCTCACAGAAGCTTCGGAGCTGGTCGAAGGAAACATTACACCCTGAGCCCTGGGTTTAGGGTTTAGGGGTTTAGGGTTTAGGGAAACCCTAAAATCAATAAATATATAGATATAGATAAATAAATATAAAAATATATATATATATACATATATTAATTAATAAATACATATAAATCAATACATATATATATATATATATTTATTTATATTTTTATAAATAGATAGATGGATGGATGGATGGATAGATAGAGTTGAAGCAGCCTCAAATCTTCAAAGCCTTTTGGGTTCAGGATGGCGACCGAGCTGTCCGGCGAGTACAACTTGCCGATTACGGCCCGCTGGGAGGGAGCTTTCGGAGAGCCCAAAAGACCAGGGTTTAGGGTTTAGGGTTTAGGGTTTAGGGCGCAAGAAGTTTCTGGGGTTCTTACAGTTCGGGTTTCATAAATGTGGCTGTATATAGGAGTTCCGCGCGGGTTGTGAACGGGTTACTTTAGGAGTTTTGCGGTGTCTTGTTTCGGAATCGCGGGCAGCTTTCGAGTGTTTTAGCGTCCAGACCTTCACTTGGGAGAATTCTCTAAATTAGGTCGGTCCCTTTTCAGGTCCCCAAAATAGTACGGCACCCCAAAATAGTACGGGACCAAGGACCCTATAAGGGACCCTACTTTAGAGAGCCACCCGCTCCATGTCATATCCAGATCGAATCGATGGCTTGGCTGAGCCCGGTCGAAGAACCAACAAAGTCTGCAAAAGCGGAGGGTAAACCCTGCATGCATAGTTTAGGGCTTGGGGTTAAGGCTTAAGGGTTCAGGGTTTAGGGTTCAGGGTTCTCGGCTTAAGGTTTCGGATTTAGGGCCCAGGGTTTAGGGTTTAGGGAGGGGCGGATCTTGAACACTTTCCGCTATGTGAAATGGAGTTCCGCTCTTCCTGTCGAACTTCCACCCCACACGGAAGCTTCGTCCTGACATGTCCGGCCCCGCTGTGACCCTCTTCCTGGTGGTGGACCTTCGTGAATCCCAAGCATTCCGCTTTTGGATCATAATGAACACGATGATGGCAACGGCGTTGCAGCGGGGCGAGCAGACGTCTGACAATGGTGAGGTGCAAATAAGGCTGCACAGAACCTTGGAAGACGAGGTGAGTCTGCGGCAGCAGGAGGAATCCTGGCAGCGGGCACACAGACTGCATCACTGTGGCCGAAAGACTCTTTACACCTTTGATAGGCGGAGTCTGATGCTACAGTGCCGTTGGATGAGACAGAGCCACATCGCAGTTGTTGTGGCGATGGGCTGCATTTCTTGGCAGCCGCTCAAGCCGAGACTGTCTCCAGAATTGAAGGTCTCCTCCGGTGCAGGAGGCCAGAAGAACTGGATTAACTGTTCTTATTGGTCCAGTTCATCTAGCCTCGTCACTAACGACGGCGCCGGCAACTTCCGACTGGATCCGGCGACTGAGCGAGTAGATGTAGGTAGGCAATAATAAAGTAGGGTTGTAACTGTAGCTACCCTAAGAGGGATCGTAGCTGGGGTTGTCATGTCTCGATCCCTACACAAATGGCCACTTAGTTAGTCCCCTGACCCTCGAATTAAGACTTCTATGACGTTTTAGGTTATAGGTTATTGGGTGTATCATATCTCTATCCTAAACTATTTCATGGCAAAGTCATGAAGCCTTCATCTTCGCTCCCTCAGCTTTCGTTGAACAACATGTAAAGTACAAAGCCAGTTTTGGACTTTAGGGTTTAGGATATTATAGCAGCTCACCTTACGTGCAATTAAAAAAAATAAACACGCACACACACTCACACACGCACAGGCTCACTCACGCTTCATGCACCGCCCCTTCCCCCACCCCCAAGAAAGCCCTAGACCCTAAACCCCAAACCCCAAACCCCAAGAACCCTAAACCCCAAACCCCAAGAACCCTAAACCCTAAACCCTGAACCTAAACACAACACGAGGGATGCCGCCTGGCAGGTCTTGGACATCTACTCGCATTCGACGCTCCAGGCGCCTCGTCTCCTTGGGTTTAGGATTTTGGGGTTCAAGGTTTAGGGATTAGGATTTGGGGCTTTAGGGCTTTAGGGTTTTGGGGTTCCGGGTGTAGGGATCAGGATTTAGGGCTTTAGGGTTTTAGGATTTTTGGGTTTAGGGTTTAGGAGTTAGGATATGGGGCTTTAGGGTTAGGGATTAGGATTTAGGGCTTTAGGGTTTAGGGTTTAGGGTTCAGGGTTTAGGGAGTAGGATTTAGGGTTTGAGGGTTTAGGGTTCAGGGCTTAAATTTTAGGGCTTGGGGGTTGGCGGTTTAGGACTGTGAAGTTCCAGGTTCTTAAGGGTTCTCGGGCTTTGAAGCTTCGTTTGATGTTTAGGGTGTTGAAACCCTGAGTTTAGGGTTTAGGCTTCAGGGTTCAGGGTTTAGGGTTTAGGGTTTAGGGTTTAGTTGAGACATGTAGCCTGAATCATAGAGGGATCCTTCGTCTGACGTCGCGTACATTCCTTGACAAGGGTTGTTAGGGGTTGATCCCGGGCTCACTCGCTCGCCCTCTGCCCCAAAATGTGCTCTGAAGCTCTCTTTCTTTCTATCTCTCTGTTTCTTTGTCTCTCTCCCTCTCTAATTCCGTGTCTCTCTTTCTCTCCTTCACAGTTTCTCTTTTTTTGTTTTACCTCTTTCGCTTCTTTCGCGTTTACCTACCTACCTACCTGCCTGCCTGCCTGCCTGCCTACCTACCTACAGGCGTCGGTTTGCAGACGCAAGAACACGCTGTCTCTCATTCTGCACGCATCCTATCCCGTCCTTGGCACAGGCTTTGGGGTCGCCGGTCCAAAGGTCTTGCGCCACAAACCCCTGATGTAGGGGTCGGAGTACTTAAACACTTAGTAATGCTAATTCTTCTTCAGGGTTATACCGCCGAAAGTTATGGTTGAGAAGGCCCCTTACGAGTGATTTTTAAGCTTCATCACCTAATTACTAAGTTCCATGATCCTTTAAGTAAGACTGACTCCCGGCCTTTGCTTTCCGAACTTCGCCTCACCCAAGAACCATGCCAAGCTGGCCACGAGTTGGCATAAAGAAAAAGCGTTTACGGTTTAAGGGTTTTGGGGGGTTTAGGTTATTGAGAGGTATTCATGAGTGCCCTCTCCCATTGAAATGCAATTAAAATAACCTTTCAGCCTCAAGCCCTAAGCCTGCCTAAGGCGCTTTGCGAGTTCGCGGAGTCCAAGGCGCAACTGGAAGGAGGTGTCCCCCCGGGAGAGAGGGGTCAGGGTGAGGGTTTAGGGGGTTTCGGGTTTAGGGTTTAGGGTTTCGGGTTTAGGGGTGTATGTAGGGTTTAGGGTTTCTGTAGCGGTTCATTATTGCAGTTAGTGATCCGGCTGTAGCCCTCTTTCCTAAAGTCCTAAAGCCTAGCTCCGAGACCTGTCGGGACACCGGGAGTATGAGTTGCAGGTTCAGCTGCAGGGACATGGAGGAAAGGATGCCCAAGCCCTTTGGACCCGGGGGGGCGGGTTTGGGGGGTGGGAGGGCAAGCCTCGACCTTTGTTTTCTGCGCTGGGGAAGAGTACGTCATGGAGATGGCGTCGCGTACCATGCACCGAATGTGCGCAAGGAGAACCATCTCTGAGACGAATTAGGGGAAGCAGACCTTCCGACGTGGTCAGTGGTGGCTGCACTGGAAACATTCAGTCCATACAGCTGGTGGCGCCCAGGGTGTGTTGGCTTCAAGATGTCAGTGTGGCGGGGGGACGCTCGCAAATGGCAGACACCAGAACATCCCTCTCTTAAAGTCTTAAAGGTTTCGGCCTCGGGTTTATGGTTTTGAAGTTTGGGGCTTAAGTAATTGATTCTTTAGCGTAGGCATTTAGGGTTTGAGGCGTCCTGTTTGGGGACCCTGAAACGAAGACTTCCACAAGTGAGACGCTGGTAACTCCACCCCGAGCCGATATTTCTTATGCCCCCCCCCCAAGCATAAAACCACTCCAATTGGTTATAGCCAACTTCACCTCCAACTCTCGTGTTTTCAGCCTGACTACTTTCTAAGAGCTACGAAACCCTGAACACTCCTTATTGTTACAATAATAATGGTTATTATTTTTACTGTTACTCTTCTTACTCTTCTTCTTCTTATTATTATTATTATTATTATATGTGTGTGTGTATATATATATATCCTTAATTTTTCGTTGCATATGGCTTTTTCGGTGTTTTTTCGCCTTGCTCAACATGTTCAACGAAGAAATCGCAAAGATTCAACGATCTCAGCTTTAAGGTTTAGCGATGTACGATGGTTTCCTAATGCTCTGGGAATCCTGGGTGGGTGGGATGACTTCCGGTTTGAGCTCGACTTGAAAATGCTGGATCTGGAGTTGCTGGACCCTGAACCCTAAACCCTAAACCCCAAACCCTCAACCTTAAACCGCTAAATCCCTAAACCGTAACCCCAAAACCTAAAAAACTAACCCTAAACCCTAAACCCTACCACTTCCCAAGAGCTCAGCGTGTACCTCAAATTACCCAAGCCCGGTTTAGCGTTTAGGGTTTACGGTTTGGGGCTTAGGGTTTGGGGCTTGGGGTGTAGAGTTGAGGGTCTAGGGTTTAGGGCTTAGGGTTTGGGGCGTGGGGTTGAGAGTTCAGGGTTTAGGGTTTAGGGCTTAGGGTTTAGGGTGTAGGGTTTAGGGTAAAAAAGAGGCAAACCATATAGACATAGAGAATTCTTCAACATTTGAGGACACCCGTAGAAATCACCAGCAAGCGTGACAAGCTCATGTAGAACCCAACGAACCCCTTATCAACCCCCCCCATAAATACCCGAGGGCCATGTAAGCCCGGTAACATAAAGCTGTATACATCTCTGAAATTTTCCTCGAGAATCGTCACCAGGTGGTTTGCAGGTCCTCTCGCCGAAGAACCACCGCTCGGGTCTGAGTCCAACCTGGCTCAGGGTTTCAAGAAAACAGGTAGGGTTCAGGGGCTGAAACCCTAAACCCTAAAGGGGTTCGAGGTCTTAGGGTTTCAAGGTTCCGGGTTTTCAGGTTTACGGTCCACGGTGTCAGGGCTCGTGCAGGAATAAAGTGCTTTCGAGGGGCCGATGAATATCTTTATTGTATCAAGATGTCAGGTTTTGTGGGACGGAGGGGCGAGACAGGGTTTTTTAAGGCTGTGGTAGGGCTTCAATGAGTTGTGGTGCAGAGCCTAGAGGGATTTATGAGAGGTGCTTTTCCTGGAACCAGTATGGGAGTTTGGGACGACGTGTTTCGTCGGTTTGGGGTGTTGGGGTTGCCCTGATTGGAGACTCCGAAACTCGAAACCCTGAGACCACCAAAAAGCCAGGGACCCGACACCTTAAAGCCCTGAACCCAAAGTGGCCCGTGGCCCGTGGCATGTCGTGGAGCACTCTCGCGATCTGGCATTCCCTCTCTGAGTCGGTAAGCTAAGCATGTACACGAGCTTAAGCCCTAAACCCTAAACCCTGAACCCTAAACCCAAAACCCCTAAACCCTAAACCCTAAACCCCTAAACCCTAAACCACCTTAAGTCAGATCCTGTCTGGTGACGGTGCACCAAAGCTGATTTTACCTAAGCTTCCAGGGTGTCTTTTTTGGGCCTAAACCCTAAACCCTAAACCCTAAATCCTAAACCCTAAACCCTAAACTCCAAAACCCTAAACCCTCAACCCTGAACCCTAAACCCTAAACCCTAAACCCTGGGGAGTCTCCCAGGGCGAAGCCCCTAGGCCCCGAAGACCCCGGAGCCGAGGGCCTTGAAGCCCCGAACTCTAGGGGTTTAGGGTTTAGGGGTTTAGGGTTTAGGGGTTGAGGGGTTTAGGGGTTTAGGGGTTAGGGGTTTAGGCGTTTAGGGGTTAGGGGTTTAGGGTTTGGGTGTTTAGGGGCTGAGGGTTTAGGGTTTAGAATCGGAGAATGTTGAGCCCTGAGCTCTAGAATCCCGTAGCACAAGCCATAAACACCCCTACAGGTCGCCATAATTCCAAGCCCCCCGCAGACATCGCTGTAAAGCAATACTATTAGGGTTTAGGGTTCAGGGTTTAGGGTTTAGGGTTTTTACACAAAGTCCTACCAGAGATTGATAATGCCGGAAAATGCCGTTGACAACTGTAGCAAGCCCGACAAAAACACCCTATAACGCCTTTAGAACCCTAAACACTGAACTTGTTGACGGCCAGGCGTGAACCCTCCTGAGCACCGTGAGGCGCAAGAAAACCTCTTGCACTTGAGTGGTTTGGCGTTTAGGGGTTTAGGGGTTCGGGGGAGTTTAGGGTTCAGTGTTTTTGGTTTAGGGTTTAGGGTTAGGGGTTAAGGGTTTAGGGTTTATGTTTTTGCAACAGTTTTTGTTGGTGGGTTCTTGGTGCTGTTTTTGCAAGGGTCCCAAAAGCGTTACACAAGGATGTGGGATTTGAAGGTGTTAGGGCTCAGCCCTCTTTCTTGAGAAACGTCCCATGCCCGAACTAGGATGCCAGCCAGAACCACTGCTACATTCCGCGCGCACCTCTTGTTTCGCCCCCTGAAAGAGCAGTATGGGCAGCTTTCCTTTTAGCGGTGTTTAGGGTCGTAAGTCCTAAGATATTGGAGTTTAAGCTTTGGGGTAAGGGATTATTGAGGTTTCAGGATATGGGGTTTAGGGATTTAGGGTTTAGGGATTAGGCTCTTAGGGTTTTAGGGTCTCGGCCCGTTAATATATTTTTTCCCCAAAACAGGACAGCGTTCTCGAATGCCTTCTTTCGTTTCTGGGCTTCTTTGAAAGGCGACTCCCGACCCTTCATGGGAGGGTCGGGGGACTTAGTAGATCTTCTATAAAGACTTATATAAGTATCATAATTACTTATAATAAGGGACCCCCAAAACAGTATAGGAAATTATTTAGGCGCCTGTGTTCAACGACCTGGACACTACACCCAAACCTCCGACTTGCAAGTGCTGCACCCTAACCTCCACAAGCCCGACCGGCACCCCAAAAGTATGGGTTTAGGGTTTAGGGTTTAGGGTATAGGGTCCTGTTTGGATCCCAAAAGTATGAACGGCCTTTTTAAGAGGGGTTAGGCCATCGTTCTACTGATTTCTGGGGTTTTTAGGCAGGCGCTAAAACTCGAAACCTTCAGACTCTTAGAGCCTGACCCTAAGTAGGTTTAGGGTTTAGGGGTTTTTGGGGTTTAGTTAGGGGTTTAAAGGGTTTAGAGTTTGGGGTTTAAGGTCTAGGAAACCCTAAACCCTAAACCGTAAGCCCTAAGCCCACAAAACGTCTCTCTGACAGGCTCCGCGGATGGCTGTCGCGGGCTTTTCCGGCAAATTCCCAGGCACCCCCTGCTCGGGGGTTTTTTTGGGGTTTAACCCTAAACCCTAAACCCTAAACCCTAAACCCTAAACCCTAACCGTTTCGGGGCCGGCAGGGATTGGGGCTCCGACTTTCTTGGTCTTCGGGGCTTTTCGGATTTCAGCTGCTGGACTGGTCGGATGCAGGGTCTTTGGAGCTTTAGGTTTACCCATAGGCCCCGAAGTAGTCCCTTTTTATGGTTTATATTTAGAATCCTGTAAGGTAATCCCAAAAAGGAACTACTTAGGGGCCTATGGGTAGGGTTTAGGGCTTTAGGGCTTTCAGGGTCTTGGGAACTCGGGGTTGTGAATTGTCGGCTTAGCGCCTTGCCCTTGAGTTCTTCAGTTTAAACAAAGCTGAGCAGCTCTTTCTATTTGTCCCAAAGCTTTGACCCGCAACCCCAAAACTGCAACCGCTAGGCCCTTCGCCCTCCCTCAACCTCAACCTTAAACCCTTAAAGCTCTAGGCCAAAAACCGTAAACCCCAAAACCTGAAACCCTAAACCCCAAACCCGAAACCCTAAAACCCCTAAACCCCGAACCCTAAACCCTAAAACCCCTAAACCCCATACCCTAAAACCCTAAAACCCCTAAGCCCCAAAACCCCAAACCCTAAAACCCTAAACAATAAGAACCCTAATTCTTTGCCCTGGATCCGAAAAGTCCTTGGTGCAGGGGCCGACTCCGTTCAGGACTTCTGGGAGAACATCCAGAGGCCGAGCTCTCGATCAGGTTTGGGCATCGGAGTTAGGGTTTTGGGGTTTGAGGTTTAGGCGTTTAGGGTTCAGGGGTTTAGGGTTTGGGGGTTTAGGGTTTGGGGTTTAGGGTGTGGTTACGTCATGGGTGCTCGCTGGTGTGTGCACACCCAGGCCGCTCGCACCTGTGCGTAGCAGACAGCCCACCCCAAGACCACCCGAAGTTCAAGCATTTTAGGGTTTAGTTCTAAAGTCTTCCAGGCATCCCA
>CAJNJA010018281.1:0-10653 GCA_905231915.1 Symbiodinium necroappetens | reverse complement strand
TAGTAGTAGTAGCAGGAGTAGTAGTAGTAGTAGTAGTAGTAGTAGTAATAGTAGTAGTAGTAGGAGAAGAAGTAGTAGTAGTAGTAGTAGGAGAAGAAGTAGTAGTAGTAGTAGTAGTAGTAGTCGCCGTCGTAGTCGTAGCAGTAGCAGTAGTAGTTATAGTAGCGGTAACAGTAGCAGTAGCCTCAGCAGTAACAGTAGCACTTGTAGTCGTCGTCGTCGTTGTGCTGGTAGCGGTAGGGGTAGTTGCAGTAGTAGTGGAACAGAAAGATCCCGAGCATCTTAGCCTAATGTGTGTATATTCAGTTGCTGCAGGTGTCAACAGGCTTCCAGCTGGGAAGCCTACATGGCGGCCAGATGATGGGCAGCCCGTTCAACTCGAATCCGTTGAACTCGAGTCCGGCCCAAGCGTTCAATCCAATGAATCCGCAGTCCAGCAATATCGCCGCAGCTGCAGGCTTGCTTGCCAAGGTTGCAGGGTTCGTATTCTGGCGTTCGTAGACGAGTTCGAGGTTTGAGGCCGGTGGAGCTCCACGCTGTGTGTGAATGTCCCCCCGAGGAAACCCGAATGTCGCTGGTGTTGATTTGCATATCTTTTGCTATGGCAAGATTGCTGTTGGACTCAGGAGAACCGTGCAGGGCTGCGGCCATGTTCATCATGTCCTCAGGATCATTGGTGCATCTGCAGCGCATCTGCAGTGGTGAAGCTATCTCCAGGGACTGAAATCCGGGCACTGTCCTAAACGCTGATCATGACAGGTGACAAGTTGTTATGGTCGTTGGTGTGAATATGAACGAACATGACTATGAATCGTTTCAAACATACTGGTGCTATTGTTTCTACTAGCTGGGCTTCATGACAAATATGCATGTAGCAAGTACCATCGCAGCTGTTGCCGGGCTAACAAGTCCGCAACTTCTAGTTCTACTGGTGCAAATGCTAGTTTGCTTACCAGCTGTGCAAGCAGCACTCCCCCGTCCCAAAACTACCATGTCTGTTGCGACGACCAACCAATGGCCAGTTCATCTTGAACTTCCGTAGTGTTATTACGACCGTTATAAGAAGTGAAATGTGTTGATCGGCAATCCTGAGTATGGCTGTTCCTGAATCGCTCTTGTAATGTTGCCATTGCCACGAAGAGCACTAGTTGTTCGAGTACTGCTGAGTCGCTCTGTGTCGGTTTTCGACGTGGGGGTCAAGGCCCTCACTGCACTGACAACCAGCAACTCCCACCAACCATCTGCATCGTCCCCATCATTACCAAGCACCACGATCATAACAATTGTTGCAGGTTCCCAGCTCGCACGGTGCTATCCATGCTGCTATTTCGTACTACTGTGCTAGTATGTTGGTTGCTATAGCGCCCCCTCTGCAGGCCTTGTCAGTAGCATGACTACAATATCTGGGAGTACCACTGTTCACTATCATCTTATTGTGTGTATTGACCAGCGACATTATACGTGGTGTTTTGTCGATACTCTTGATTACATTACTCTGACTACTACAGACACTGTCGGCATTATGAATGCTCATTGTCAGTCCCAATGCGCCGATTACCACCTCCAGGTGCCCTAAATACTAAACCCAAATCCCGCATCCCCGGAGGCGCCGGGTTGGGCGGCATGGTGGTGTTCCACATAATGCAAAAAGATTGCGTGGCCGCGAGCTCGGAGTGTCTTAACTTGCTCCTGTTCTGTAGACCGGTTGCAGCCAAAGTCGATACACAAGTGGAGACTATGTAATGTATTTTGTACATACCCACGCACCAGTATTTTGTAAAACATTGACATCGTATAGCGATCCTAAGTAACTTTGATTGATGGTGTACAATGGTTAAGGTCTTCAAGGGTGGGTGTTTCCGAGTAGGACTCTGGTCCATTTGTGTCGGGCTGGTCATTCTTGTTTCAGAAAGGGGAGGGACATGCGAAGTGTATTTCTGCATCTGGTGTTTGTGCTTCATGTTGAGAACACAATCCTCATGCACATGAACTACACACGATGCTCAAAGTCATTTCTATCTAGTTCTGAACCTGTAGTCCAGCCAAATAGATGCATGGAATATGAGCCCGTGCTGTGGGAGTCTTTGAACGTGCCGCAACCGGAACTGGACGTTGGTTTTACATACCTGCCTGTGTGCAACTGGAGTCCCGACCATCATCCAGCGGCGGATACAAGATCGCGTACCTTTAAAACATGGCCCCTCATTTGCAGTGACGCTTATTACAAATCCCTTACAGGAGCCTTTAAACGAGTCGCATAGATCTGCAAGTCGAGGTTGCGAGTCAAGTTTCACATCTCAGGTCTTGCCTGTGCCTTGGGGCATTCAGCCGCCATCAAATCCTTTCCTAGTTGACAACAGAGGGGAAACATCAAGCCCGAAGGCCTATAGGTGTCCTTACGCTGAGGTTCCTGATGCTTAGAGTTCAGTGTCAAGGTCCACTGCTGTCAGAACCTAAATCCTAAACCCTGAACTTGTGTATACTTGGGTCTCCAAACGAAGGCGCCACCCGCATGCGAGCAAGTCAAGCAGTGCATGGCCGAGGCAGCAAAGAAGGCGTGATTTGGCTGGGGTTCATTTGGATTAAAGGTTTCGCGGCTTACGGGTTTCAGGGTTCAGGGTTTAGTTTACGGTGTTTCAGACGTGTTATCATAACCATAGGGCCATATGTCCCTATGTGCTCCTGAGCAAGGAGAGATCGGAGTATTCCATGCAGACGACAGTGTGGACATAGTAGCACCTGCCACAAGGAACCCTTGAACCCTAGACCCCAACACCCGGGTGCTGCAGAGGAGAAACGCAGCGTAACCTACACATCCTGGCTAACTTGGCCTGGAAACACGGCCTCCTTCCATATTGGGGAATCCAAAACAGTGGCCATGTTTTGCCACTCCAACACTGTAAATGCCCTGCAGCAACAGGAGCAGGCCCAGTCTGTTCTGACATTGCCGCACCAAGGTGTTCATCGCCCCTTGTCTTTTCAGTCTAAGCATAGATGGTTAGGTATTATCTGGACGGCATCCCTTTCTTTCCAAGAAGCCATGACACAGAAAGCAGCACTTGCCAGTACCATGTGGAATACACTCTGTGCTCTCGTGAGAAGCCGAGCTCTCCCCCTGGATCTTGCACTCAAGGTTTTCCGCAGCAAGGTTTTAGCAGTGCTTCTTCATGGATCCTGCATGTACGGTTTAGAAGGAAACTTGGTGGAATTCTTGTCCGGTATCCAAGACTCGTGGACTCGTCAAATGTTCTTGCTTGAAAACTGGCGCAATGCTGCCGTGGCAGCAGCAGAGCTTGGCTGGAAGCTACCTCTACACCTGGAAGTGGTCACAGAGGTGGCCATGAGAAGGTACCGTCTGTGGCAGCTGCCAAACCAGGACCTCTATAAGGGCAGATTCCTGTCGAGCCATGCTGTCGCACGGTCATGGGCTCAAAAGAGTTTGCGGCTGATTAGGTCTTGGGATATTGTGGATTGGATTGAGCTAGAGAACCCTGCGGCGGATTATCGCTCCTATGTACGGCGGCATCTTGAAGAAGGGCATTTTGCGAAGTGGTTCACTGAGGCTCAGCGGTCGAGACAGCCCCCTTCATATGTTACATTTCAATCTACGCATAGCGACCTCCTTCGTGATGAAGCTCTGGGTAGGCTTCCATGGTCCGTTAGAGTTTGTGTTTTCTCTTTGTGCAAACTCCGAGCCGGGGCACTTTGTTTCAGCTGTCTAAACGGACGTCGCAGCAGGGCCCAGATTCAGCATTGCATTTTTTGCAATCGCAGAACGAAGGCAGCAAGAGTACATGTGCTGTCCGTTTGCGACTACTGGGAGGTGAAGCGGCAGCAAACCTGTAGCCAGCTGCCTGTCACAGAGGTCTTTGCTCCGGCAGATATCTGTCGACACATTCTCGGCTGCAGGCCGCATCAAGAAGCATTTGCTTCTCTCCTAGCTTGGGCAGCAGAGCTTGACAAGGAGAGCGCCAGCTTCTGGAATGGAAGGTGACCAAAAAACAGTACAGCCTTGCGAGTGCTCACCCTCAGCCCTCCATTAGGCTCCTGGGCAGAGCATGCAGGATGCTTGGGGGATACTGTTGGTTCTTCAGGTTTGCCGTGCTTCCGTTAGCATGCTGCAACCTTCTCACACCCTTGCCCCGGGGTGCACTGTTTCCCCGCGCTTCCAGCACGGATGAGTCTACACACACACACCCTATAAAGCTAAGACCGTAACCCTAAACCCTAAATCCCCAACCCTTAAAGCTAAAGCCCACGAGCCCAAAACCAAAAGTCCGACATCCTCAAGCCTCACACATACAAAATCGAGGAAGTGCAAGAGACTATTTAATATTATAAGTTATAATTTACCCTTTAAAGGAACCCTATGCTAATTTATGAAGTCTGATGCCCCTTATTTTATTGCTACCACGGCATGTCATGGAGGCCTTCATGGGCTCTGCCATTATGGGAGCTGCAGCCTCCACTGCAGCAGCCTCAAAGCACTTCCGAGATCAGGAGGTTTTGAAATCGCGTACAGGTCAGTGACTTCTGCTATGGGTTCAGGGTTTAGGCTTGAGTGTTTAGGGTTTAGGATTTATTTAGTGTGTAGAGTTTGGGGTTGTTGCCGTTCTCGTTGTTGTTGCGGCTGCTACTGCATGGTGTCCTCGCCGAGAGCGATTCATGGACTAGTGTTGTTGCTGTAACCGACTGGTGTGATGTGCGCCTTGAGTTTGAACCCTAAACCCCTAAACCCCTAAACCCCTAAGCCCCTAAACCCCTAAACCCTAAACCCCTAAACCCCTAAACCCTAAACCCGAAACCCCTAAATAAACCCTAAACCCAGCTTTCTTGTTGCGCTCTCGCTTCCCAACCTTCAGTGGCGCTGCTCCTTGGACCAGGGAGGCCTTGATAGGACTGGCTCGGCATTTCTTTGTGCAGTCTACCCTAAACCCTAAATCCTAAACCCTAAACCCTAAACACTAAACCCGTAAACCCCTAAACCCTAAACCAATCTACCCCAAACCTGCGGGTGTCACTGGCTCTGTCATCTGAAAGTAGCATCTTCGGGTTTAGGGTTTCGGGCTTAAGGGGAAGTCCTAAACCCAAAGAACCTAGCGTTTTAGCAACTTATATAAGGAAATCATAAGAAGGAACCCTAAAAAGGTTACTAAAGATCCTAGAATGTAATGGAATACAAATATATCTCTCCTTCAAGCTGATTGAGCCCGAATCCTGAATCCTTCTGTCTTCCCTTCAGTCCGACGACAACCAGCCACCGGAAGCGGCAATGGCGATGCCAGCCGAGGATTCGATTTTTCTGTTTAGAGTCTGGAGTCTAGGGCTTGGGCTTCAGGGTCCGTTTAGAGCATGATGGGGCTTTCGATTTTTCGTTTAGAGCATGGGGCTTTCAGGATTTTGGCTTCAGCCTTTGCTTGCTTGCGAGAGACAGGGGGGGGGGGGAATTGCCGTGCGATGTGAGGCTTACGGTTGAGCCCACAGGGGTTGAAGGTTTAGTCTAGGACATTTTCAGGTGGGTAGTTACCGTTATAGGAGCCTTATAGAAGGTCTATATACCTTATAGAAGCCTTATGGAAGCCCCCTATACCCTAAACTCCCCACCTGTACTTTCCTTTAGTTTAGGGCCCAGCAACTTCAGACCGCCTCTGCATGGGCCTGAAAATGGGAGAGACTCGGGGCCTGAAGAATCACCGATAGTATTCCGTAGGGTTTCTTATGACGCTATAATATACAATTATTACCGTAATATGTTGAGGGTTTAGGGTTTCAGGTGCCGAAACCCGGTTCTAATTGTGAAGGCCGCTGCATTACTTAGAGAGCTTACCTCAACTCAGGGGCTTCAGGTCGTTCTCGGGCCGATTTCTGGGGTTCAGGGTTTAGGGTTTAGGGTTTAGGGGGGTTTAGGGCTTGGGGTTCTGGGTGTTGGGTTTGGGGTTTAGGGTTAAGGGTTCGGGGTTTTGGGTTTTGGGCTGGGCTTCATGATGACTGTCTGGCAGCCCTGAAAGGGTGCAGGGTCGAGGAAGCAGTCCCTTCAGCGTACCTGGACCCCAAAAGTATGTAGAATAATAGTCTCTAGTATAGGTGTGGGGGCCATAACTTTACTTATTTTTGGGGGGTTTAGGCAAGACCTTGGCTTTCAGGTTAGACGCGGCCTCTACACCATTTAGCCAGCATTCTTGAAGTTTTGGTCAAGTTTTGGTCCCGTTCGTAGGATGAGCATGCTAGTAACGTCATCATAATGGCCATAGAATAGCCCCATTCCAACCTTGTCGTAATTCTAAACCCTACTTGAACACCCATAGCCTCTATAGTAGAACATAGATCTGAAAAGCCCCTAAGCCTCCGCAACCCTCAACCCTGAACCCTGAACCCTAAACCCTAAACCCCTAAATCCCTAAACCCCTAAACCCTAAACCCCTAAGCCTCCGCCGGCAGATGCTTGCCTTGCCAGCTCTTGTCGTTGGCCGGCGCCATCCGAGACGTCGTTGCAAGGCCTTCTGGTTTGGGGTTTAGGGTTTAGGGTTTAGGGTTTGGGATGGAGTCCTTATTTGGGTAGCTCTCTAAATCAGGATCCCTTTTCGGGTGCTTTTTATAAGGGTGCCGTACCATATTGGGGACCTAAAAAGGGACCCCAAATTAGAGAACTACCCATCTAGGGTTTAGGGATTGAGGGCCTGGTTTGGGAGTTTGGGAGGGCCTATAGGGATGAAGGCTAAGGGAGTGCAAGTGGCTCGTCTAGGTAGTAGGAAGCCCATGGGCCCCATTAGGCCCTGGACGTCTGAGTTCCGGCTTCCATGTTGTTGCCCTCTAAAACCTGGGGTTCTGGGTGTAGAAAAACCCTGGGTTCTGGGGTTTAGGGTTTGGGGTTCTGATCAAGGTGCCGGGGTTGCGGCGCAGGGAAGATGATGGGGACTAGGCTGAGGGGCTTGAGGAATTCAGCTAGGAGTGGGGCGTATGTTGTGAACTGTTATTGCTCATACAACAAAACCACTGTTTTGAAATCTTGTGGGAGCTAGGTCCTGCGCGCTACGCTTAGGGTTATAAGATCTGAAGAAGTTCCTAGATGAGGCATCAGCACAAGCAACGAACCCAAACCCTGACCCCGAGCCCTTTACCTCGCAGCCCAGGGCTGCAGTTCCAGTTTAAAGATAACGGCCATCCTGTGCCATGTTGTCTTCTACGTTTAACCCTGTATATAAGCTCCACGCCCTAAACCATAAACCCAAAAAGCCCTAAACCCCAACCCCTAAAACCCTAAATCCTAAACCCAGTCTCCTTTGACCCTTTTCTACACTTTGTAGACCCTGGACCGCCTCAATCCTGAGGCTTCACGGATAAAACGTAGTTTCAAAGCCTTGGTGGGAGTTTAGGGCTTCGAGATGAGGGTTTAGGGTTTAGGGTTTAGGGCTTCGGGATTTAGGGTTTGGGGTTTAGGGTTTTGTGATTTAGGGTTTGGGGTTTAGGGCTTCGGGATGAGGGTTTAGCATTTAGGGCTTCGGGATGAGGGTTTAGGGTTTATAGGGCTTCGGGATTTAGGGTTTAGAGTTTAGGGCGTCGGGATTTAGGGTTATAGGGCTTCGGGGTTTAGGGTTTATAGGGCTTCGGGATTTAGGGTTAAGGGTTCAGGGCTTCGGGATGGTGTTTATAGGGCTTCGGGATTTAGGGTTTAGAGTTTAGGGCTTCGGGATGAGGGTTTAGGGCCAGGGCTTCGCGATGTAGGGTTCAGGGCTTAGGGTCTATAGGGCTTCGGGATGAAGGTTTAGGGCTTCGGGAGTAGGGTTTAGTGCTTCGGGATTCGGGATTAGGGTTACGTCTTCAAACGTCTTCGGGATTGGGGTTCAGGGTTTAGGGGAAGCCACGCTTTCAAAACACTCCTGGCCCGCTCTTGTGTAGCCCAACTCCCAACACAGAGGAGTTTCTGGACATTTCCGGCCTGCCATCCTGAGTGCCTTGGCAGATTTGCCCAAGAGTTTCCATTGTAGGGTTTAGGGTTTTGGGTTTCGGGTTTAGGGTTTGGCCGGCAAGATGTCATTGCGACAAAGTTCGACATGTAGTCGCTTGCTGCTTTTGCTTTTGCTGCTGCAGCTCCTTCCCACGCTACATAGTGCTACAGTTGCTGCCACGACGACATGCTTGCAACTATGGACGCAGCCCAGTCCAGTCGCGACGGAATCGAAGCGGTTTGGCAGCACTGACAGTCAGTACTACTTCTACTGCGATTCTGGGTCCTTGGCAGTAGCATCAGTACTTTCATGACATTACAAAACCGAGCGACATGAGAGTGAGAGAGGGAGAGAGATTGCCAGAGTTTCATTCTCATGCCGATTTTTGCTGCCGTCAAAAACACTGAATGCTGTAATCACAACTGTCACGTGCGCTACGATGTTCCTGTCGCAAGCCGAATACTTTGATGACGGTCATGACTGCCGGTTCATGGTGAGTCATCGCTTGCACAATCAACACCATCTAAATGCCATGACCATTGCTGATTCGTGACATCCTCATCTTGGTCCTTGGGTGTCGATCGCCGTCGTGAACCTGACGATGATGCTGAAGAATATGATGGTGTACAGCCATGGCTACGATCACACAGTACTACAATTGCCAGCAACAGCATGTTTGTTGCTGTCGATGCTACCAATTTTCCACGGCTATGCGACCAGAGGCTCCACAGTGACATGTTTGGGGATGCTGTGAGAACGCTGCCCAGGTCACCCCTGAACTGCACATGTTCGGGAAAGCCTTCTGCGACAAAGAAAAGGATCACATCAGTCAGGATTCAGGGGCTAGGTTTGGCTATTACTACTACTATTACTATTTGTATTAATGACAATCACAAGTACAACTGTCATGACTACTTTTATGAATTACTATAACTACCATTCCATTACCATGACTCTGCTTCCGGCGCGTGTTTTCGAGCACAAGTTGATTCCTACGCCCTAAACGTTGAACAGTCGCATCCTATGTGGATACTTCTCTAAATGAGGATCCCTTTTTAGGTCCCCAATATAGTACGGCACCCTTATAAAAAGGGCACCAAAATTGGACCCTAGTTTAGAGAACAACCCATGTAGAAGAAGCACTCTGAGCTTCTCCATCCCTTTCTGTTTGGACCTACTCTCCACGTACCCGTAGGCCCCTACAAGAGTTCGAAGTAAGGTACTGTAGGAGCACTCTACGAGTTTAGGGTAGAAGGTCCATGCACCAAACCCTAAACCCTAAACCTTTCGACTCGTAGTACGTGATTTCACCGATTAAAGTGCCTGCATCGGAACCTCCGCAAGGCGACAGTATATATGACATATCCCTAAGGGGCCATGTACTCATATAGTATGTACATTGGCCTTAAAGTGGTCCCTATATAGGTACATTGGGGCCAAAGTATATCTATTTTGGTACATGGACCCTTAGGGTATTGTTACTAGTTTATGGGCGTGCAGATCCGCATCACGATGAATTTGATAGGTGCGGCGAATATTTTGGAAAGAGGATGTGGCAACTGATATTTGGGCTGATACGGTCTTCGCGGAAAGACCTCAACCCTACACGTATTCTCAGAACTCAACACCGGACGACCATCATCAAGGAATATACTTTAAACCATATCATGGATCCCCGGTGTCCAAGCCTCCGACGTTAATATAATTCTTCTATGTATTAAGCCTTATTATTAAGGCCTCGATATCAAACCTTGCAGGAAAACGCAACACAACCTTGCAGAAACCTGCCAAAATAACCCTAAACCCTAAGCCGGCCGCGTTCCGCTGCCACGTTCGGCTCGTGCCCGCCATCCCCACAACGGCCCAGACTGCAGGCCAGTCGGCTCTGGGGCACTTCGGATTGTAAGGTTTACGGTTCAAGGGTGAAGTGCTTATAGGGTTAAGGGGGGGAAGGGTTCAGGGTTTAGAGGCTTAGGGTGGAGGGCGCAGGGTGTAGATGTGTAGATAAGCTGCTGTGTAGAAAATCTCTAATTTTTATCGGTTTCTTTAAAGATGTGTCAAGCTTCTGGTGTGTTTACGTGCTTCTTTGGCGGCCCCTAGAGTAATTCAGCTGTCAGACTTTCAGTGACCTACATCCTGAAACCTATGTTTCAAGTTTTAGGGTTTAGGGAACCCGTAAACCCATCAACTGACCTGGGATTGTAGAGGACACGTTTGCACTTGCAGATTTACGGTAAACCTGCAAGGTGGAAAGAGCATGCTTTCTCATCTCGTCCCTAAACCCCAAAGCCCAAGGCTCTTAATGATATCATTGTTATGAGTTATCAGGTTTGCATGGTGTCTACCAGGATGTGATATAGGCCCCAGACCCCCGAAACTCTCCCTCCCACCCCAACCCCAAACACAGTCCGAAGGTTTAAGATTCCTCGAAACCCTAAACCCCAGCCCCTAAAGCTCAGGCCTGAAGAGCCTGAAGAGACCCAAAACAAAGCCGGTTGCGGTATGCTGCTCGATTTGGGGTTTAGGGTTTAGGGTTTTGGGTGTGTTTCGAAGGGGTTTAGGGTTTTTTTGTGTCGGCTATGGTGTTGTTGGTTGTGGTCGTTACGGTTTCGGTGATCCAAGGCTCTGAGCCTTAAAACCCCAAGCCCCATAAGTCCTAAACCCTAAAAACTTAAAACCCCAAGCCCTAAACCCTAAAGCACCCTAA
>CAJNJA010018280.1:0-10653 GCA_905231915.1 Symbiodinium necroappetens | reverse complement strand
GTCAGACTCCACGAAGACATCGCTAAAAATCTGGAAAGATGTGTTCTTAATGTCCGGGGATTCTGATACCCGGTGTTTGACCCGGTTGTAAACATCAAACCTGATTGAGGTGAACAGCAGGTTGATCTCAGCCCAAATCTTCAGCTTCTCAAACTTCATGCTACTGCCACTGGATGCATTTTTGCTAAAGATGGCGGTGCAGTCACTGCCATGAGTGATACCTGTCACCATATGGGTAGCCTTCTCAAGTTCTGGAAAAAGGCGAACGTCCAACGCACCCGCACAGAGCTCAGGGTCATTGACATTCAAGGTGGTCCTCAGGACAGGACAAAAAGAACAACCCATAGTTTAAACGCCAGATCCTGAACCCTAAAGCCTCACGGCCACTGGGGCAGTCCTTCGGGTCAACATATCGTAGTTTGTAACGACCTCGGCACTGTATCTGCTTTCTCGCTTCACCTCCAGAAACCTGGCACTGCCGCCCACGGACGCAAAGCCACCGGCTATGGATGCCGTGACCTGCAACGGCTGTTCGGTTTCGGGGGTTTTGGGTGTTGAAAGCTTACCTCGGGCTTTGCAGCTCGTAACTGCGTGGTGATCTCAGCCTCGATACAGGACTATGGTCTATGGTGCAGTATCACAACGAAACTACGTAGCCAAGCGATCGAGACCATTGGGCGGGATCCCTCATCTATACCTGCCAGAAAGACAGGAGCACCTCGATGTCAAAGTCCATCAGCTTCGCTCGTTCCTCCAAGCTCTCCTCCATGCTCAACCGCAGCCGGGAGAAGCTGGCGTTCACCGTTTTGACCATCGAGGCATCCTTGAGCAAGTCGTCAGACCACAGCCGTGCATTCCTTACACGTCCACTCGCAACAGAGCAGGTGGAGAACGCTGTGGGTTTTTACACAGAGAGATCACGAGCTGCTAACCAACTTTGGGAATCTTTTGGAGGCGCCGCAGCAAGACGGTTCAGGCAACCACTACACCTTTTTAAGATTAAAGCCACCCCGCAAGCATCATCGGAAGTTGCGGCTTCAGTGAGGTCAAGCCTTCAGGGGCTCGGGGCCTCCGACACTGCAAGCTTTCAAAAAGCATCAGAATTAGCTAGGTCAGTTGAGGGTTTAGGGTTTTGAGCCTTCCCAAAGGTTCCAAGGTTCTAAAGATTTGCTCGGAACACAAAGCCCTACAGTTTGCTTGGTCACCTTCCAATCCTCATGTAAAACCCCCGAAACGCTATCTAGGACAAGCAAGCGGCAACGGAGCATCTGCGACTGCGTCATAGAACATTCCCAGAACAACTCGCCTTCCGAGGTCCTTGGATTCTTGCTGAAAGTTGCATAAACAAGCATAGCACGAGTTTTTTACAATGATTAAACAGGGAAAACAGCTTCGAGAGTTCGAACATTGGCCAAAGATCATCACGAACCAGCTTTTCTGCAATGGCGACAGCAAAGAAGCTGTGCAGCAGTGCAAGAATGTGTTGCGGACGCTGCAGCATTGGCAACACCCGCATGTCTACAAACTGTGTATCCAGTCATCATGCTGCAACCTCGCGTTCAAGATGCTTTTGCTGGACTCCAGGCTTAGCTGAGCTTTCTGTTTCTGAACCTTGTGGCAAGTTTCGCAAACTCGTGAGCCAATCAAAGGCAGCAGCGTCGCGAATGACCTGTAACAACACTAACAGCTAATGGTAACAATGAGAACTACGAGGGCTTGCGAAGAATGGGGCCCTAGACCTCGCACTCTTGTAGGTCGCTGGATTACTACATATATTGTTACATGGGCAACATGATTGAATCCCGCTTGATTCATGAACCCCCACCCTCCCCTCCAGCGCATGTAGGCAGCTGGCGGCTCCAAAAGCAGGATCACGAGTGAGGGGGCAGCAGACAAGCATTATGCGGAGCATGGACGGCCTCAGAACAAAAACGCGTCAGACTGCAATGCAATCCCTGAGCAGCTGCACAGTAGTGATTCGTACTATCCCTCAGAACTAGATGGTAGAAAGAATAGAAAGTGTACCCGAAAAGCCCAAGCCAAGTTTGAGACGTCCAGGCTTCGGCCTGGATCATTTGCGGCTGCCTTTTTCCACGCTGGACTGCCTCGGGGGTGCACATTGGCCTGAGTCAGCGCTCAGCCTCAGCCTCTATCTGGACTCCCGGCGTAACGTGCTTTCCCCAAGCTGTCTCCTCTGGTGTAGCCTCCGCATGACACCTGGTCTCGCATACCCCCTGCCTGTGCGAGGTCGTGCCTCAAGCAAAGACAGCAGCGACGTAGCCTTAGTGACGGATTCCGTAAAGCCTTCGGGTGTCAAGGGAGCTCTTGCGTAATTTCGGGTCAAGGGATCATAGAGCCGCGCGTGGCGATGTCATGCTGAGCTCGAAGCGTCGGCGAAGACCGCCAGGACCGCGAAGTCCGTCCGGGCCCTCTTGCCTTCCGGCGATGGCACGGCCCGGCTGCTGCTCCGGCTCGTGGCGACGACCTTCAGCGGCAGCTCCACGCTCCCTTCGGCTCTGGGTTATTTGCAAGGAAGCAATGACAGGGCTCGCTTTGATATGGTAACTTAAGATAAAACTCCGTAACAAGAACCTGGTCACCAGGCTGTCCATGCCAGAATTGCAAAGAGACGTGGTCAAACGCAAGGCATCCTCTGTCTGCTGCAGCAAGGCCAGAATCGATTCCCAAGCAGCTGGAAGGCCGCAAGCTGTAACCTCGGATCTTGTTCGGGAACAAATTGACACTAATTAATTGAGAGGTTACGATAGTACTTACTATACATCCCGATTACGGTAACTTACATTAATTCCTTAACAAAACCCCAGTAACTGCGGTTGAGAGCAAGATGTGGTCAACATCCACACGAACCCGGCGCACATCTTCGAGGACTTGGACAGCTTGCTGCCATTGACGCTGCCGGCCCAGCTGTGCCACCAATTTCGTTGAGGCTTTTACGTTCCAGCTCCCTTGCATCATTTTGCCGACATCCTGGTGCCATGCAAGAGAACAAATGCCGGTCTCTAGCCATGAAACAACAAGAGACCCGCGGTTCGACTAAACTTGCAGATGCAGTTTGAACAAATGGCAATCACCCTGAGACAACACATGAGATTGCTGCTGCTGGAAAGCATGTTGACGAGCCAGGTTTCCGATATCGGCAGGCAAACAAGGAAATGCCACGTCAACCTCTCAGCTAACTTCCTTGAACAGATTTTACAGGTGCCGTTGAAGCACCTTACATACACAGACAGATGCTTCACACGATTGCAGGGTCGAACTTCCAGACCAATCATTCATTTCTAAAGCGAATAGAAAACGTTTCTTCTGGATTTCACTCATTTTCTTCGCATTGAGAAAACCGTTGGCTTTCTAACCGCAAAGTCCGCTAGAACACGTGGAACAGAAGCAGCAGACAGTTGACTGTGTGCGGTGACCTTGGATAATATTTTTGGCTTTCAAGGGGCTTTGAGAACTGGATGCAGGATGCTGCCAACCATATGCGCGACTACCCTCCGGAAGACTGTAAACGCCACCAAACACTCTCCCGTGTGCTCTGTTGAATGCACCCTGCCTGGTACCAGGCTTGCCTGGTACCAGGCTTGGGTGGTACGTACCAGGCTTGCCTGGTACCAGGCTCGGGTGGTACCAGGCTTTGGGTGGTGACGCGGGGACGACCGGAGACTTGTCTTGGACTCCACCCTTCCTCGGGGCAGTTTGAAACGACGGCTTTTCTACTCCTGATCAGCTGCTCAGCCAGACCGTAGTAAGGTAGAGGACTGAACGGCTACAGCCGACCAAGTCAGCTCGCCGCAATCCTTTAATCGTTTTCACGCTTCATGGTCTTTGAGCTCTCGTTTCACCGCTTTCTTTAGTGTTTATTGTTTCGCGTTGTTTCGTGGTTTAGATAGAGACTGAGTGCAGCTGATGCTGTCGACAGGGCCCACACAAAACATAGTAATTGAAAAAAGAGATGTATACGTCAACAGCATCATTGGAATTGCGCAACTTTTGCAGCCTTCTCCACCCATTATGAGATACGGAAGATTTCGGTTGCAGAAATCGGAATCATCCATCGAAGTCATGCGGGGCTGCATCCGGCGACCCTTCGGGGGCTTCGAAGCCTTCGAAGGGGGGGGGTTCGAAGGCTTCGAAGGGGATTCCTAAAGAGGGCTTCGAAGGCTTCGAAGGATGAGGCTAAAGCGCCCCCCCACCGCCCGTTTTCCCCCTCTCCCCCATCCTCCCTTTCCCCCCCACCTCCTCCGAAAGCCGCGAGTCCAGCGAATAAACCTGTCGTGGTTGTCCCGCCGGCTTAGCAGAAGTTCACATGTCAATTCATATCGGACTACGAGCGTCGGGGTTCCGACAACCAAGATGGTGAGGATGCTGAGCTACACTACTCCGGAGCTGGGCCTTTCACACAGCCATAGAAGCACTGCGTCAGCCCACAGGTGGCTTCTGCCTCCGTCAGCTCCTGTGGCAGCTGTGCGAAACGGGCCACACCCGGCGCAAAGCGCTCCTACAACAACCTCAGATTCACCGAACCTGCTCGATTTCCAAACCAAAGCTCCGGTGGTTCGAACTGGAACTGGATGGATTACCGTAGGCGAAGGCAAAGGAGGAGGAGCCGGCCAATTCAATTCGTGTAGAAGCTCTACTTCAAGCAGGAAGCCACCAACAAAGAAAAGTACGACCACAGGGCCTTCACATCTCCCTGGGGAGCGGATGCTCTTCGCAAATATCTTGGTCACAGTTCCCTAGAGTTGACTGTCATGCGGAAGCAGTTCACGCACATATGCAAACCACGTAAATGCCATCCCTGACGAAGGTGCCTTCATAAGCTAACCTCAAGGCCTCACGTATGATTAAGAAAGATCATGCACTCAAGAGTGTCTGCTTCGTTTGGGGTGGCCTCACATGTTTCGGCACGAAAGACACGACAAGCCTTGTCGACCCTGGTTTGCACGTAGGGATGCAGGAGGCACTTTTCAAATCGGGTTCATGGCTGCAAGCTGCTGGCCGTCTCGCAAGTGAGTCAAATCCAATAGTGCAGGCACACTTCACTTCCTGGCCTCCCCTCCGGCTCTGCTTAATGCCCTGGTTAATTCCGGATGCTTGAAGGTGGTGTCCTGAAATCGCCGGCCGATCGCCTCCCCCGTCTGGCGAACGAGAATCCAATCTCCGTCACACTCAGTGGTGAAACGGCGATCCCAGTGTACTTTCCGGTCTGTTTTGCTCACAAGCTGTACCTTCAAGCGCGGGCATCGGCCGCAAAGCCACAGCAGCAAGTAGACGGCCAGTCGCCGGTTGCAGATGCTGTAGCAATAGCCTTCGTGGAAGACGACGTCCATCATTTCAACCTCCCGCTTCAGCATTCGTCGTTCTAGGATTGCGTCAAACATCTCGCGCACCGAGCTGGTCTTCACAGAGTCGCTGGCTGGTCCCGGTGAGTCACTGGAGCTGTAGCCGGAGCTGTGGCCAAAACTACCGTTGTCTTTAAAACCAGACTTGATGGAGTCTTGGGTGAAGTAGAGCTGGAATGAAGAAAATACTTCCAGCCTCAAAACCGTAGAATCGATGCACCGCACGCTCCGGTGCAGGCTCAAACACCTCGGCCTCAGCAGACTTCTGCTCCTCTAGCTCTGGGGCTTTCCCGGCATCACCTTCTTCCGGCACGTCCTCGGTCGTCTGTCCAGGCTCCGAGACAGTTCCGAGACAGGGGGAACCCTCGTCGGCGCCGTCGTCGCCGTGCCCGCGGCAGAATGCGTTAGCTTGGAAGTCGAAGTGGAATCGCTTTCCAGCTTTTCAAGCACTGCGAAGCGGCCCAGCCAGTGTGTGCGGCCTGTCAAGCCCTGCTGCCGATCCAGCTTCGCCTGCTTCTTACTGCGGCTTCTGAACACAGCATCTACATACCGCTTCGCCACGTCCAGCAGCGCTGAATGCCTCTCACGCAAGAGCTCTTCTATCTTCCTGGCTGAATACGGCTGCCAGATCCCATGCTGACCTCCTCCTGCAGCAAGTCGCGCAGTCGAATGGAGTCCTCTGCTGAAAAGACCTTCTTCCAGTCCGGCTCCGTTGCTTTGTCCGCTGCTTTCACCTGGGTCTTCGCCTTTGGCTTTCGCTTCGCTTCACTCGTCTCTTTGCCGATGCCGGGCTTTGGCTCAGATGCATCATTCCGAGAAGGCGGCTGCACACCCTTTCCCCGTCCTTTCGCATTGCTGCTGGAAGCCGCATGCTCGTGCTCCCATGCCTCCCGCGCGTCCACAAACTGCAGGTGGCGGCGCTTCACCACCTTCTGCTCCTTGCACTCTCCGTCGAGCTCCACGACGAAGCGCGCCTCGTCACCCTCCCCTTCCCCCTTCTTCGCCGCCACCCTCCCTCTGCGCCCGTTCAAGTCCGTGTTGTTGACCAGACCTCTCAGAGTGACCATGCTCCCGAGGAGCTCGCCATCGGGATCCTGTGCATCAGCAAAATCATACATGCGATTCCTCGCTGCGTGGCGCCCGCCCTCCTCCAGCCGCCTGGCCTCTCCGATGTTTTCGAGACCTCGTTGCCGACGAAAGGCTGCCGATCTCGTGCTCGAACGGGCCGCGGTTCTTTCTTCCTCTGACTCGGAGAGCGAGGAGTAGCCACCAATGTCTGCTGCCAGCTCGCCGCGGCCTGCTGTGTTGAGCATCATTTTCGCGTAAGCGCTCATCTCGCCTTTCTTCTCGATGTTCAACTCCAGCTTCTGGGACTTGAGAGCCACTTCCGTGCCATCGCCAATCACGACTTGGAAGCGGATCTCGCCGCCATTGCTCCCAGGCACCACTTTCCGCAGTGTGCCTAAGGCACCGTTCAGGTCCACTGGTCGACAATAGTTTGGAGGAATCGGCTGCACACCGCGCAGAGATTTCACCACTACCGTCGAGCCCAGAGGAACGTGCTGGTCCAAGTGCGAGACATGTGGAAGCCCGAAGTTGTCTCCGACCAGGTCCAACGACTCGACCAGTTCACGCCAAAGCTGGATGCCGCCGACATCTGCGAAGTGCGAAGAGCAGCTCCACGTTGTCCAGGAAGGTGCGCCGAGCAGGCGAGCTTTCGCGGTTCTCCACGGATCCTGCAGCGCCGGCCTCGAAGAAGCGCTCGATAGATTCCCAGAGGCGGCAGACGTCCGGCGGGTATCGGTGCGCCGCATTGTACTCGTGAGGCCGTGGGTGAAACCAGTGGCCGGTGTCAGGCCCTCCGGGTGAGGCCGCATCCTTCTCGTGCATCTGCTGGATGGTGGTGCCGTAGATGCTTTCTGCGAAGCGCCTTAAAGAAGGCCTGTCTGCAGTCATCGCGTTCTCATCACCGTACTTGAACTTGGCGTGGTCCTTTTGGAATCGCTTTGGGAGCAGCTTCCTTGCGAGCGAAAGCAGCCTTTCAAAGTCGAACACCGGCGGATACTTCTCACGTTGCTCGACAAGCTTGCAGTACAGGAAAAAATCCTGTGCAACTGACAATGCTGTAGGGAAGGCAGTCACAGAATCCGTCTCTCGCTCAACAACAAACTGGACCCCGTTCACGGCCATATGCTCCAAATCGGACAATGCCTTCTTCGAAACCACTCCTGTTTCGTCCAACGGGTGCAATCGATTCTCGACACGGGTCATCTGCTCGTAGATGCCGCGGCGGATGCCGCCTCGCCACTGCAAATCGTCATGACAGCGCATCCGATAGGCATCGATCAGCCAAATGTAAAGCTCATCATTGTGAGTCGGCTCCTGTGCTGGAGGCTCAGTGGACTCCCGGCCCCGGCCTCCCACCTCGGAGGACGCACTGGCACGCTGCTTGGCCTTGCGGGCTCATTGCGCTCTCTTTGTGACTTCCCCTTTGAGCTAGGCACTGCCTTCTTCTCTTCTGAAAACCACTCGAGATTCTTCCCGTGAACATCTGCGAACTCATCTAGGAAGTAATCTGGCCAGTCAGCGATCCCATCTGTAGATTTTTGCTTGCGCCCACGTATGCTGCCACTTGGACCTTTTGGCCCTCCGCCCATTGACATCGTCATCGACACCAAATCCGGCCGCCCTGCGGTCGCAGCCTTCATCTTGACAAGCTGGTCAAAGGCACCGTTGAGCCCATTATCTTCCGCGCAAGGGCGCGAACATGGGCGGCATCCTGGAACGGATCCAGTGGGAAGCCCTGGCGCTCCAGGCGCCACAGCAGCTGTGGCCCTGTGGATGCTCACGGATGAGCGACCCAAGGTGATCCTCCAGCGCATCGCGGCTGACGCCAGACATGGCTCTCTGGAAGATGGCTACCAGGTCGACTAGTCAGTGACCAGTCTCAGCCGCATGGTTCTGGATTCGCTGGCGGCGTTGGCCATCTATGATGTCTGTAGCTTCCCCGTCCGAGGACATGTCTTTGGTTCAGCTTTCGGAATCTAAACTGTAGTGGCTCCAAGCAAAAGGAGACGACCGAGCTTTGCAAAAGCGTCCATACAAGTAGCTGCAGAATCCGCACTTCGCGGGAGGCGCCTGGTGGGAGGAGTCTCTCTCGGACAGGAAGTGAGGCGCCTGAGCAAGGGGAAATCAAAGGCAGGTCGGGGTCCAGGCTTTAGGCACTTTAGGCTTGAGATCTGCGAGGCAGGCTGGGGCTGAAAACTTCCTAAACCAACTGCAACATGCTGAGCAAGACCTGGAGTGCTCGAAGTAGGGGCATGACAACCCCTCCAGGGCCTCAGCCAAGCATGGACCATGCACTTACACAAAAACGAAAGGCCGAAAACCCCAGACCCAAAGCCCGGCCTAGCTTCGGAAGCAATGTGACCCGCCGGCGCACGACATGGGCCGCTGGCTCCAACGCTTCGCTGAAGGCGCGTTAAGAGCTTTAGGCCTAAATTAGGCGCGTGTTCCGGGTTGGAGAATTTTGGAAGGCCTTTGGATTCAGATTTGGGGTCGCATTCAGGAGAGAAAAAGCTGCGCGAGAAGCTTCAACACTGTGGGTTTTGCCAGGGCGATATGTGCATTGTATTGGGTTGCTATAAAGCACAGCAAGCCGAAAGAAAAGGCAACACCACATATGCTACGCCGGTACACCTTCCACACTAGCAGTGTAGTTCTGGAGATTGAATGAGTCCGTCTCGATATGCTGCTCCCGCTACCTCGGCCTGCTGCGGGCATCCTTTGGGCCTGCACCAGTCCATCGACGCTTCTTATCGAAAACACGTGTCTGCTGGACTGGGAGCATTGGAGATACCTCAGGGCACAGAACGCAACCCCACGCTATGTACCCTCGGCCCTATTCCAAGCACCGCAAGAACCCCACGCCCCGTAAGCTGCGCTCCCCTAAAGTAACGGTGAATGTAGGGCACTTAAGGTTTCAAGTTCATGGAGCATATTTAGAGCTGACGAGCGTCGGGCAACTCAAACTCAAATATCCCAAACCTGACTTTTGTTCCTCCTCCCTCCCCCGCTCGATGTGAAGGTGACTCAGTGAGAGCTGTCAAGCACTACACGATAAACCGTGTGTCCCAGAGCTGCAGTGCAGGACTCGATGTTATGGGTCTTGGCTCACTACATATTTCGGCATATCACAATGTCTACCCAAGAATTGAACCCAAAGCCCTAAACTGCTAAACCCTAAAACCCTCCTAAAACCTAGAACCCTAGGTCTTGCATCTCTCCCGTCGTGTCCTATCTTGCTCTGTGACCAGCATGGTTGCGAATAACTGGCACGAAGATCTCGGGATCTCCGAAAGCTGGGTTCTTCTTCTTAAAGAAATGATTCAGCTACTTGAAGTAACCACAATGCTGGGAGCACACTAGCTGCTCGAAATTTTGCTTGGGTTAACTTCACTTGCGGTACTTCATCAGAACCCAGCTGAAACGACATATTCTTTGCATGTGCCGGGTGGCATGAGCACCGGTTACAGGATTCTCGGGGGGCGGCTCGTGTACTTCGAGGTCGCGAATGTGAAGTGTCAGAAGTACAGAGTACACAGCTTGAACGGCAATCCACATGTGAAAGTTCAGATGATTCGCCCACCGAGAATTACACGCGATAAACCACGTGGCCTGGAGCTGAAATGCAAAACTCCCACATTGTGGGATCTTGGCTCATTCTGCTCTGTCATATCTACCCAAAGTTGCTACAACAAGCCCTAAATCTGTTAGCTGTATGACCTTAGCAGTCCGGTCCTGTCCTGCCTGAGGGCTCTCTGGGCCCAACGTGGTTGTGCACCAGGAACTGGGTTCTTAAGGAAATGCCGGGAGCACATTAGTTACTTGCTCGAAGTTTGGCGTGTGGTAACTTCACTTGCGGTACTTCATCAGAACCCAGCTGAAACGACATATTCTTTGCATGTGCCGGGTGGCATTGGCACCGGCTACAGGAATCTCGGGGGGCGGCTCGTGTACTTCGAGGTCGCGAATGTGAAGTGTCAGAAGTACAGAGTAAACAGCTTGAGCGGCAATCCACATGTGAAAGTTCAGATGATCCACCCACCGAGAATTACACGCGATAAACCACGTGGCCTGGAGCTGAAATGCAAAACTCCCACATTGTGGGATCTTGGCTCATCCTGCTCTGTCATATCTACCCAAAGTTGCTACAACAAGCCCTAAATCTGTTAGCTGTATGACCTTAGCAGTCCGGTCCTGTCCTGCCTGAGGGCTCTCTGGGCCCAACGTG
>CAJNJA010018278.1:0-10654 GCA_905231915.1 Symbiodinium necroappetens | reverse complement strand
CTTAATAATTCGAACAGGGTTTGGGGTATATTATACTATAATTATAACAAGGAACCCCCAAAACCCTATTCTAATTATTAAGGCCCCTACATTACCCCTAAAACTCCATACCCTAAACCCTAAACCCCCAAACCCCTAAACCCCATACCCTAAGCCCTAAACCCCGGAGGGTTTTAGGCGTTTAGGGGAACCCTGACCCCCCCAAAAGCCCTAAAGGGAACCTAAGGCCCGAAACCCGTTAGAAGCCCCAAGTTTGGGGGTTTCAGGGGTTTCAGGGGTTTTAGGCGTGTTGGGGGGTTTAGGGGTTTAGGGGGTTTTAGGGGTTTTAGGGGTTTTTGGTGTTTTAGGGGTTTTTGGGGTTTTAGGCGTTTTAGGGGTTTTGGTTTTGTTTTGGGGTTTTGGGGGGTTTTGGTGGTTTCAGGGGTTTTAGGGGTTTTGCGGGTTTTAGGGGTTTTAGGCGTTTTGGTGGGTTTAGGGGTTTTGGGGGTTTTAGGGGTTTTAGGGGTTTTGGGGGTTTTAGGGGTTTTAGGCGTTTTGGGGGTTTTAGGGGTTTTGGGGGATTTAGGGTTTTAGGGGTTTTATTTTAGGGGCTTTAGGGGTTTAGGGTTTAAGCGGGCCTTAGAGTTTATGGATTTAGGGGTGCAGAATCCACCTCGCGCGTTTGAATCCAGCGCTTACCTGGACCTTCAAGAACCTACCTTTTTAGGGCTCCTTAGCATGGTTTCTTTATATAGGAACCTACCTTTTTGCAGTTCCTTATTATGGTTTCTTTACTATAAGTCCTTAAAAGGGTAGGTCATTTGGGGTTAAGGTAAGCCTTGACTCCCCTGAAGCTAGAACTCGAAACCGTGTTGAACCCGCGACCCAAACCTGAAACCCTGGATGGGTAGTCCTCTAAATCAGGGTCTCTTGTAGGGTCCTTTTATAAGGGTTCCCTGCTATTTTGGTGACCTAAAATGGGACCCCAATTTCGAAAACCGTCTTGTTGAACACCACGCCAAGGAACCCTGTGCCCTGTCACGGTTTACCTGGCTTTCCGGGGGACGTTGGACATATACATTTTGTACAAATACACAAGTTCACACCCTTAGGGACACAGACACTTAAACCTGCACATGGGTAGTTCTCTAAATTAGGGTCCCTAAACCCTAAACCCTAAACCCTAGTCAAGTCTAGGGTCCTTTATCTAAGGGTGCCGCCCCCTTTCGCTGACATACACAGGTATCATGCCTACGCTCCCTGAAACGTACCGACCAACACTCGGGAACCTGCCCCGTTTTGTGGCAGGCTAGGATGTGCTGTCTACTGAAGGCGAGTCTCAGTTCAGGTAGGTCTCCTGCTGTGCCGTTGTCAGCTCTGGGAATTGACACCCAGCATGGCCATGCCGAACGGTCTCTTCGACATGGACCTCGACGCGGAGGAGAAGCATGTCTTTGGGGACCGATTTGTGCACCTTCCTCTCTCCTGAGGCTGCTTCCATTCATGTTAAGAAGCTTCAGGAATTTAGGCAAGAGAGTTAAAAGTTAAGAGCTTTGTGGCTCTAGGGTTTTAGAGCTTTAGGGTTTACGGATTCAGTGAATTAGGGCTTTGGGATTTAGGGATCAGGGTCGAGGGGTTTACCATGTAACACTTTGTTTAGGAGTGTCTCCCTGCCAGACATTGCCAGACAATTACCGGCATCGGCTTTCCCACGTACGAGGCCACGGAGTATCTGGCAAAGCACAAGGAACTGAATGGTTTAGGCATCATGTTCAGGCTGGTCAAGATATGGTTGGGTGGTTGTCATGGATTTAGGACGGGTCTTTTCGCATCTTCTGTCCCAGGTATGGCCACTCCGTGCAGAGCGTGCTCGCGAACCGCACCTGGCCGCAATACTTCCACAGAAGCGACAGGTGCCACTGTGCTGGGGTTTGGGTAGATGATGTGGATCCGACTGAGTTTTGCAGATCTATGTCAGGGCCTCAGTCAGCCATACGTGACTCATAAGGCCCCTTTTAAGAGAGCCATAAGTAGGGTTTAGAAGGGTCCCCTTTTAAGGGGTCTCAAGCTACATGTGCCGTCTCCAGCCCTTGGCCAGATACCCCGCCATAAAAAAGCTAGCCTCACTCATCTGCAGCCTTTGAGAAACCCCAGCAGGCCCAAGGCCGAAAAAGCTGAGCCGGGATTTTGGACCCTTGCCCTCTCGGCCCTTGTATCTACCGTAAGAGCGAGGATATGGTTAGACAGATAAGCAGCACTTACAACTCACAACCGTAGTGAAACATGGCAATAATTCCGACCAGGAAAAACAAACTATACATCACTGTGTTACATCCTAATGGACCAGAATAGGAACCGTAGCGCACATTTCAGAAGTGTCCATAATGCCGACAGTAATGAACAGCGTATAAGCGGCAAACCAGTTGATGTGGGTGATCATGTCAATGTGAAAGAAAATTTCTGGGCACCGATGATTCGTCACAGGCCAGAAAGACGAGCTCCAGTAAAGGCCAAGCACCAGAGCCCGTGGCAGAGGACAGATTCAATTCCTGGCTAGCGGCTGTATCGTGTCGGGAACAAGTTTTGGGTTCGTTGGGCTTGCCTTTGCTGCCTTCATTTTCGATGTTTCAGTTTCCATTTGAGACAGGTTTATTTATTTAAGCTCTGAGCACTCCGCCGAGACATGTAGATCTGTTGCCGCTGCCTAGGCAAGGGCTCACTGAGGCTCACAGTGTGAGTCGGCGGGCACCGTGTCAGAAAACAACAGCCAAGGTGATATTCTGTCAACACATGAAGCCAGTTCTAAATTTTCTATCCCCAACACTATGAGTGCCATGTGATCTTTGGTGTTCAACCTCACTGACGAATTGACTTCCACTCGCTGCAAGGACTCCCAAACGTTGCAAACCGCTCTCGCTGCGCTGCGCGAGGCAAGGTTGCAACAGAGCTGTGCATGCGACGGGCTGAGAGCCTGCAGGCTGCTACTACAAAAACAAGTAATTACTAAGTACTGCTACTGGTTAATGTAATTTTGGTTTTTAGTTTTCATCCTCTTCATTATAATTACATATATATATATATATATTTATGCTTTTGATTGTTACTACTGCTGCTACGAGGAAAACGATGGCCACGACCACCACCACCAGTGACGACGAAGACGACGGCTGTTGAGTGGTTTCTGATTAGTGTGGGGGGGTCCTAACGAAGTCTGAGTAGTGTGGGGGGGGGGGGGTCCTAACGAAGTTAAAAGTTTGGGAAACTTGTATTCGGCTCCCTAAGTTTGGTTTTGGGGGAACCTCAGAGTGACAAGTGTTCCCGGCCTGGCTTCTTTGGCCCAGCTAGCCAAAACAGCGCAGAGTTCTCTCCGGCTTTAACTATTGTTTTTTTACAGGTGCTACTACTATTACCCTTGCTAGCACTATCACACTTCATACTAATGCTACTTAACACAATACTCTTCCCCAGACTTTTCCGGAGCCCGCCCCTGGGAGCAGTACTATTCAGTCACTGCTTTTTGTTTGGGGTGCGCCCACACTAACCAGAACCCCACATTACTGCTGCCAGCAACCACGGCCATGACGGATTCACTACGATCTTTCGGTTTGCAGGCGATGTGTGGGCCACCACCTGCCGAAAATCGGAGGTCTTCTAGTGGCAGGCGTGGTCTGCATCCCAATCCGCTCCTGTCCGAACCGCCTCAAAGCCTCCCCAGCTCTGGTTAAGAGCCTCCCTAGCCTTGGCCTTAGAATCGAGATCCTTGGTGTTTGCAAGGGCTCTATCAGAGGCGAAACTGAAACTCTAAGCTAGCAGGTGCCGGCATCGCGATTGGTGGTTTGGACCAAATAACGTTAAGCTTCTTCGGCGTCAGCCCGGCACGTAGCGACAGCAGAAGCGACAGAAGTAGTAGCCGTCCAGTAGTGGTAATGGTATTGTAGGAGGCGGAGGAAGAGAAGCGGCGGAGAAGCAGCAGTATCAGTTTGCATCAGTCAAAACTCTTGTTAGAATTGAAGGGGCTGCGAATCAAGACCTGCCGGTCCATAAACACAACCCCGAAGCCTGAAATCGGACGACCCTAAATTACTAAACCCATAAACCCCTAAACCCCTAACCCCCAAACCCCTAAAACCCCTAAACACCCCTAAACTCCCAAATCCCTCAACCCTACGCCTTGGGCAGGAACCGGCGGGGCAGCACCAAGACCGCCAAAACCGACAGCAGGCGGACTCAGCCTTCATGGGCTCGTGGTTCAGGGTTTAGAGTTTAGGGCTTTAGGGCTTAGGATTTAGGGGTTTAGGGGTTTAGGATTTAGGGCCATTTAGGGGTGTAGGGTTTAGGGGTTTAGGGTTTATAGTTTAACAAATATGTTCCGAGCAGACCACCACGCGGGACATGTTGTGTGGTGTGCGCCCAGGTTCACGCTCTTTCCCAATCCACCCACCCTCGTCTCAACCTTGGTCGGGTTTAGGGTTTTCTACACCCCCCAAACCCCCCTAATTCTCAAGGCGGGCGAACTTGGTTTGGTCTCTCTTTGTGCGTTGCAGGTCAAAAGCTCGTCGCCTACCGGGAGCTGTGGGGGTTCGTTTGGGGAGCTCGTTTGCCTTTTCGGGGGAGCTCTGTGCCGGCAGCTGTGGGTCCGTAGCTCTGGTTGGCCACGTGCAGAGAAGGACGTCCGTTTGGCTCTTTTGGGGGAGCTCTGCTAAGGAGCTGTGGGGGTCTGGGCTGTGGTGCCGGGTACATTGGCTCTGGTTGGCACTTCATGGTGAAGGGCAACGAAGCATACCGGCTCTGGACAGAAGGGAGCTGTCGGGAATCGGTTTGGTTTTTATCCGGAGCTTCAGCGGTTCTGGTTGGGAGCTGTGGGGGTCCGTAGCTCTGTCTGGCCTTGATATGAGAAGGATGCCGAGTTGCGGGGGGGTCCGTTTGGACGGGGAAGGCTGCGGGAGCTGTGGGAGTCCGTTCGGCTGTTCTGGGGAGCTTTAGTTGGCTTGTCACAGACACGGACGACGAAGCAAGCATAGGGTTCTGGACACATGTTCGGCTCTTCTGAGCAGAGAAGGGAGCTGGGCGCTCCTCTGCAACGGATTTTGTACCAGAAATCGGCCAATCCTGACAAAAAGCGGTGTTTTATGCTACACACACAAGAGCAGAAATTTCCCATCAGAGCGCCCAGGGGGCAGCGAACCCTCCCAAAACAAGGGCCGTGCCGAGTTGTGGGGGTCCGCTTGGCTCTTCTGGGAAGCTCTGATTCCGCCAGAGCACCCATGGCAGCAGCAAATCCAAAGCCCAAGACCCGCAGCCCAGAATCCAAAACCCAAAACCCAAAGCCAAAATTCCTAACCGATGCTTCGCGCATTTTTTTAAACCAAAGGTTCAGGGTAATTCTGTTTGGAGCCAGACTGACGATGGCACGTGGGTTCAACCCGTAAGTGCGTGGGCCGCGCTCATCGCGCGCACCGGCCCCAAGCCCTCGCTAATGGCTCGAGGCCTGACGCCACGCGGTATCGCTCGGAAAGTGCAGGGGCTTTTGAAGCCCCTTGACCCCGATGGCGCAAGTCCGGCCGGTGCGCCGGCCCGTGTTCGACGTTTAGTTGGAAAACCCGGCTGTCCTTGAAGGCCTGAACCCTGCAAGGAATTGGTTTGAGTGGTTCGGCAGCCTTAGACGTTGTGGGGTAGGTCCGGCAGGTATAGTTGTGGGACGGCCCTCCGCGTTCGAGCCATTGATGCAGGTCGAAGTCACCGAGTGCTCGACATATCTACATTGCATATCTTTCACTGCTGCAGCGCAATATCACAGCAAACCCAAAGGCCTTAAAGCTTAAAACCCTGAACCCTAAACCCTAAACCCTACCTTAAGCCGTTCCAGGCGAAAGAGTCAGGCCAGCAGTGGGCTCGCTTCCGCCACGGAGGAGCCGATCTGCTAACCCGAAACTATACCTGGACCCTTAAGAACCTCTGTTTAGGGTTCCTTATTATGATTTCCGTATATATTATATAAGTCCTTCAAAAGGTAGGTTCTTTGGGGTCTAGGTAAAACCTATAAACCCTAAACTTCCAAACCTCTGAGTCTCCAAGGCCTCGAACCTTAAACCCTAAACAAGCCTGTGTCGGAGCTCTGAAACCCTATGACTCTAAACCCAACCCCACTGCCCCCAATCTGGGCAATCCTGGGCTTGAGCGCTTTGGGGTTGAGGGTTTAGGACTTGGGGGTTTACGGTTGTTTCTTATTTTTTGTTGACGAAGGATCGAAGAGGCCTGTAGTTTAGCGGCGTGTAAGTTGGATGTAGTACGCGTGCATGCCATGCATACAAGCAGACGCACATAGTACATGCGTATGTACACGCAAAATACATGCATGCATGCGTGCGCGGTGCATGCATGCATGCATGCATGCATGCATGCATGCATCTTCCATGTACATGTACATATAAGTGTACTCGGACGTGCATTCGTATTTGACTGTGTATGTGTATGTATGTACTTTTATGTACATACATATGCGCTTGCATGTGTATATGTGTCTGCACATGCATGTGCGAGCCGTGTATGTGTATGTATGTGTGTAAATCGTCTGTATGTTTCACCACAAGCTGCAAAGCAAATATCATGGACAACTCCGAGTGGCTACGAGTTGTGTAGCCTGCCTGGACCCTAAAGAACCTACCTTTTTCTTGTTCCTTGTTATGAGTTCTTTATATCATATAAGTCCTTAAACTGGTAGGCAATTTGGGGTTAAGGTTGGTTGAATGCATGCTCCTAGCATACTGAAGAAGGCCGGAGGGCCTGTGTACAGGGCGGTGTTTGGTGCTAGCCATAAAGGTCTAGGCTGAGTCCTGTGGGGTTGAAGCCTGTTTCAGCCCTCGATTACCCCGACTCCCCAAGAGCGCACATATTGGGCAAAAATACTGAACATTTTCGGGAAAAAATATTGGGGCAAAATATGTTTAGTGCTTATCCCGACTCCTCAGGAGGAAGAGGAAGATTCACTGTCCCGGCCTCATCAGGGTCTTGGACTGTCATTGATGGTTAGAGGCTTTCGAACTCGTGGTGGTTTAGGCTCCACCCTCAAACCCTAAACTGGCCCTGACCCCCTAAACCCCAAACCCTAAATGCTAAACCCTAAACCCTGAACCCCAAGGTAATTGTGCTTATGGCTTTTTGGGATTTTTTTGGCCATAGGCGTTTAGGAACTGTTGGTTTAAGGCTGTAGGTCAATGCTTAAAGTGCCTAAAGTGGGTCATGCATATGGAATCTGTACCCCAGATTAGGGACATGTACGTTAGACCTAGACCCCTATGTCCCATCTATTCGAATCGAAATACCGACTACCAGCCAGAAGCCACCCTGTTTGCGTGCACAGGGAGGTCCAGGTGAGGTCACAGGTATGGTACTAGATCGTAAGGACATTTACACCCTAAACCCTCGAACCCAAGCATCACAGATTATAGCTAAATCGTATGAGATCCATGTATGCCCGAAACCCTAAACCCTAAACATCAATTATACCAGATGATAAGTAAATCGCATTGCATGACTCCATACCCTGAACGGTAAACATTGAATATAACTATATAATCCTCGACGCAGTGACCGAACAGCCGCAGACCCTTCTGCACAATGGTTTCAGGCTTGGGGTTTAGGGTTTAGGGTTTGGGATTTAGGGTTTGGGGCTTAGGGTTGAGGGCCTCGGGTTTAGGGTTTATATGTTATATACTTCATTGTTATATTTATAATTACTAGGATCCCTAATATGATTTAAGGTACATTCCTTAATCAGGGGGTTTTGGAGTTCAGGGTTCAGGTTTAAGGATTTGACTGCACCGTTTCTTACTGCGGAGGAAGCTCTCTGAGGGGAAAGAGGGAGGATTTGACCACTTCGGTCGGAGCTTAGGGATTAGGGTTTAGTTGGACTATGAATGAAGTGTTATCCTAATCCATTCCTTCACTCTCTTTACCTACAGTTTAGCTGCCATGACCCCTGAATTAGTAGTTAGAACCCGTAAGACTGTAGGTAATGAGAGTCCCAGGTTGAAGCCCTAAGCCCTAATCCATGGCACATCTTTTGCTATGCAGAAGCCAAGACCTTCCAATAACCCGTAAAACAAAGGAACATACTTCAAATCAAAATTAGGGATCCTAGTAAACTTAAGCCGTAAAAAGCAAAACCTAAACCCCTAAACCCCTAAACCCTAAACCCTATGTTCGTTAATTAAGGGGACTCCTGAAAGATATGGGACTACTTGGAGGTTCATGGGTAGTTATAAGTGGGGTTATAAGTAGGGTAACTATAGTTATAACCCAAATTAGGGGACTTATAACCCACTTATAACTACCCCTACTAAACCCTAAACCCTAAAATGCCTACAGACCCAAAAAACAACCCCATAACTCCACTTATAACTACCCATGAACCTTCAAGTACGCCTCCTGAACTTTCTCGCCAGGCCCGAAGAGCTTGGGCACACGCTGCTCTTTTGGAAGGCCTAGCGGGTTTACGGTTTAGGGGTATAGGGTTTAGGGGTTTAGGCGTTTAGGGTTTTTAGTGGTTTAGGGTCTTAGGGTTTTTAGGGTTCAGGGTGACTGACTCGCGGTGCTAGGCTTCCGAGTTGAAGGTTTCGGGATAGGAAGGTCTGAGGATCCATGCGCCCGAATAGTATATGCTTATATACCCTCTGCCCCTAAAGTACCTGTATAGGGACTACTTTATGGGGGTTTCCGAAAATAGGGGACCCTAATATAGTACCTTAAATAGTAGGATCCTTATTGTAAGGAACCCAAAATAAGGTACCCTAATTTTCGGAAAGTCCCATGTCGGGACAACTTCATTAAGGCCAAAGTATATACTACTTGGGCACATGGAGACTTAGGGAAGGTCTCCGGCTCACGGTTTCAGTCGCCCGATAGACCCCTAAGCCAAGTGGGAGTTTCCGAAAACAAGGGGTACCTTATTCTGGGGTCCATAAGGATCCTACTATTAAGGGTACTGCTATTAAGGGTACTTCTGCTACTAAGGGTACTAGAAGGGTACTACTATTAAGGATCCTACTATTAAGGGTACTATATTAGGGCCCCTCTTTTCGGAAACCCCCAAGTCTACCGTCGATACTCCGCAACATTCCTCTCCAAGCGGACCTCCCGAAGATCCATCAGAGACCCCGACGACACCGCAGAGACCTGAGACCTCTAAACTTCGAACACCAGCAAACTCTAGAGTGAAGACTTTAAGCTTCCTGGGAAGCAAGATAGCCGCTCAGATAGTCTTTTGAAAAGTAGAATTGTTGTTTATGTGTACTGTTGAAATGTTGCTTCTATTTTTGTTTAAGTGTTTACAGTGCTTAGTGTTCTTAGGGATCTTGTTCACAACACTACCTTGACAATGACGATCATGATGACGATCATGATGACGAGGACCATCAGCACCATCATCATGGTAGTATTCCTCATCGTACTGACCATAATGAGGATGATGATGGTGATGATGTTGTTGGTGATGATGGTTGCGATGATGATGATGGTGATGATGATGATGATGCTTGCCACCGTCATGATGAACCAGTAATTTCCAACATTACCCGCGGTTTAAAATGTTTGGTTGTTTTTTCGATTCTTTTTCATTGCAGGGGAAAGATCTCATTGTCTTGAACATGCCCTACGGTTTTCGGATTTAAAGCCTAAGTATTGGGGCTTTGGGTTAAAGCCTTTAAATATATCGGTTCGCAAGCCCGCCTTGAAGCCCGGGCCACTTTTTGCCGCAGCGTTTCGATTAACAGTAGAGGACTGATCCCCAAAGGGTCATTGCCTCATGTAGGTACTTTGTAGATATTTGCGCCCAGCAGTATGTGCTGTTACTTGGACCCTTTGGGATTCTGAAGCCCGAATATTCCCGCCTATGCATTCGGTGCTGAGCGCGCTGTGCTGTTGAGAGGTTTTGGTTGTGACCTGGGTCTCAGCCGCGCTGATGCTGAAACCCTAAACCCTAAACAGCCGAAACCTCGCAGAAGCCCAGACTCCTGATTCCAAGCCGATACATGCAGGGCTTAGGGTCATGCCGCAGTAATGTGGCCGACCCCCTTTCGAGAGCCCTTTAGCCCCAAAACAACATCCCATGCCCTACTGCCCTTCACCCTAACCCTAAATCGCCGCTGGTGATCTGCTCGCCTTTCGAGCAATGCTTGCCTGTGGATCGGAAACGGGGTCCTTAAAACCCTAAGCCCAAACCCCCCCGCCCCGAGTCTCAATCCTTCTTGGAGGAGTATGATGCCACACCACATCCGGAAGTCGGCTTACCCGCTTGGCGAGAGGAGATTTCTGGATTCTGGGGTATGCGAGAGGAGGCATAGCCTTGTTTTTACATCATCACGTCCTCATATAGTTTACCGTCATAGTCATAGTCACAATGCCACTAACAGACATAGGCCGAAGAGTTGCAAAGATTTCACGGCAACCAAACAGGATGATTGCGGACGTCGTCGCAGTCGCAGTAGCGGCAGTCGTAGTCGTAATCGGAGCCGTAGCAGTAAGTAGTCATAGCTGTAGCAGCAGCAGCAGCAGCAGCAGCAGCGGTAGTGGTAGTGGTAGAGGTAGTGGTAGTGGTAGTGGTAGTGGAAGTGGAAGTGGTAGTGGCAGTGGTAGTGGTAGTCGTAGTACTAGTACTAGTAGTAGTAGTAGTAGTAGT
>CAJNJA010018277.1:203-10426 GCA_905231915.1 Symbiodinium necroappetens | reverse complement strand
AAGGGGTATTGGGTTCTCTGGGATCTAGAATCCAGACACCCTCGTAGAAACCGTTTTTTTTAACATTCCTTATCAAACCCCACATAACATCCCCTGCGACCAGAAAGCCCGAACACCCTAACCCCCAACGAAGCAACAACAATCCCAAATTAGAATGTTCATCATCAACCCTACGGAATTCGGGATACCATTGTTACTCATTAGTTGATTGGTTTTAACTGGTTAGGCCCCTATAAACAAAACCCTAAGCCCTGAAGCTTAAACCTGAACTGCGCCGGTCCTCCGCCTGGAGTCTGTCCTAGGCGAAAATTGATTTAGCAGATCTTCTGTTCATTGCGGGTTTTCTTAGGGTTTCCCTGGGTTCTACCGTGGATATTTCGGATTTCAAAGGCCGTGGTGGGTGGGGTTCTTGCACGGTTTCTNNAACCCTATAAGCCCTATAAACTCTATAAACCCCGTAAGCCCTCTAAACCCATAAGCCTCATGAGTCCTAAACCCTAAACCCCATAACCCTATACCGTATAAACCCTAAACCCTATAAACCCACAACCCTATAAACCCTATAAGCCCTAAACCCTCTAAACCCTCTAAACCCTCTAAACCCTAAAAGCCCCTAAACCCTCTAATCCCTCTAAACCATATATAATCCCTCCAAACCCACTAAACCCCATAAGCCCTACAAAAACCCTCATGAAGTGGGAACTCGTAAGGTTCCTCCGGCTTCCCTCCGGGCTATTTGTACTGCTTTCCAAAAGGCCTTGATTAGGGTCGAAGGGTTCTTATGGGGTTTGGGGTTTAGGGTTTGGGGTTTAGGGTTTGGGGCTCAGGGTTTGGTGTTTCGGGTTTGGGGTCTAGGGTTTAGGGGTCTTATATATGCGCTTCTCTTGGGGGCTTATAATAATGCGGCACAAGAGGCCGTCAGGTTGGGTCATGCAATATAAACCTTGCTATACTGATTCTCCCACTGGTCTGGGGTTTCAATTTTTTGGCCTTTACTTTGAAGATTACGGTTCAGGGTGTAGGGTTTAAGTTTGGGAAGTTCTCCCATACACAGAGCCAAACCCCGCAACTACGTAACACATCGTAAAACTCTAATTTAACGTGTTGGGGTCTCCGCTAGAAATGGCCTTCACGAACCTAAACAAACTGAACACTCAAGCCACGCATGATGGGTTACCATACGTGCTCACATGCTCTTCATACCTGCAGCTTAAGCTCAACCACCGTAAATCCCTAAACCCTAAACCCTATAAGCCCTATAAGCCCTATAAACCCTAAACCCCAAACCATGCAGCCGTGGGTCTATGTGCGACAGGGCCTGCACCCCGTCGTCTGCTAAACTCAGGTTCTCCATTGGAAAGCCATGGGACCTTTCAGCTTTCCCTAAGGGGTTTAGGGTTTGGGTTTGCGGTTTAGGGTTTAGGGTTTATAGGGTTTAGGGTTTAGGGGTCCACGTACCCAAATAGTATATACCTTGGCCCTAAAGTAGTCCCTATTTGGGTGCTTTGGGGCCAATGTATATACTATTTGAGCACATGGACCTTTCTGCTTTGGCGAGGCGAATTTCAGGGGATTTAGGGATGCCTATAGGGGTTCTAATAGTATAAACGGGTTTAGGGTTTAGGGCTTAGGGGTTTAGGGGTTTAGGGGTTTAGGGTTTAGGGTTTAGGGCCCCAGAAAAGCACATAAGTAGGAATTAGGATAGGGATATCCCACATAACCCCCCTTATAATGAAGCCCAATAAGGTAGGGATATCCCTATACAATGCTTATGCTTATGTGTCCTGTTTGAGTCGTCTACTATAAGGTTCTAATAGTATAGACGGGTTACGGGAAATCGGGATTTCTATAGGTTTCCGGGCCCCTTAAAAGGATCTACAGGGCTCTGCCGGAGGGATCGTGTACGAGTTCAAGGATCATTCAGGACTTCGGGATGTCTAAAGAGGTTTTACGGGATCGTTGGCGTCTCCTTTTGTTCCTTGAAGGGATTTACCGGGGTTTCTCTTTCTAGAAGTGACTCTAAACCCTAAACCCTATAGAGCCTGCATCGCTCATCGCTTGTAGAAAGAAAGCCCCTGTAAATCCCGAAGCGTTTATTTAGGACTTGAGGAGAGCTTTTATTTAGTACCCTCAAACCCTCCATACGGTTGATGGTATAAATCCTGCATTACCCATAATACGGACTATACCATAGTTCCCATAGTTTAGGGTCCTTAAGGTAAAGCTACGGATTTATATCATCAGCCGTAGGTGCCTGACACCTTAAACCCGAAAGCTTCAGGTCCTGAGCTCGAAACCGACCCTAAACACCCCAAGCCCGAAAAACCTAAAGAGTACTGAAAAAGAGACACAAGAACTCTAACCATCCTACACCCTCATGAACCGTGACCCCCGTAACCGAAGCCGACAACCTTCTTGCTGACCTAGCGCACACCCTCCAAGGCCTCAATTCTCCATAGGGTCATTTTGGGTTTGGGCTTTATAGGGTTCAGGGGGTTTGGAGTGGAGTCTGGCGTCTGCTGCTTTCAAGGCGTTGGGTTGTTGGCTTCAATTTTTGGAGTTTAGGGCATTAGATAGGCTCTAGTCTAGAGATTGGAGCTAAGGCTTAAGGGTTGGAGGTTGTACTATACTTTATTAATCGAGCCGTGAAGTCGGTAATATTTTTATTTCAATATCTCAGTGCGTGTCACAACTCCATAAACCGAAATACCCTGGCCTTCAGCATGTTAAGACATGGGTCCCCTATTGTCTGAAGCTCCGAATCATCGGATCACTCATTCGTCGACATGAGCTTGGCAAGTCACGTCGTGGGTCTGCGAAGTTTGATGTGGCTGTCGAGGCTCAGGATTTAAGCTTGGAGGTGAGCCTGACCTTCGCTACTATTTCTAACCATTGTTGTACTTGTGCTATCCAAGCCCTAAACTCAATACTCCAAAATCCTAACTCCTAAACTCTAAGCCGCCATCAAATCCTAGACCCCAACACCCCAAGCTTATGGTGGCTGTTGCTTTCAATCAAAACAACGACAACTATAAAAGGAACCCTGCTTGATATACCGAAAATCCTAAACTTCCTATATGCGTTTGGACACTAGACCCTAAACCCCGATCCCTAACTAATACACCCTGCTCCAATAGCCGAGCTGCTCCAAAGCAGACACGGCAAGGTCTGCAAACATCTCCTGAAGGTGCCACTAAAATAGGTTTAGGGATATAGACACCTACATAGTAGTTAGACGAGCCTTTTGTGAGTAAATGGGTGGTGATACAGATATTGCAAACAAGAGCCGTAAGAAATACTGACACTATGTATTCAGGCCCCGTGGTGCCGCGTACGGTTATGCAAACTAACAGACCCTGGACATTTGTCAGTTTCAGAAAGCCTTTGGCCCAAGATAGACCCAACCATAAATAGATGGGACCCAGTACATAAAGACCCGGAATACACAGAATGGACGGATTTGGGGGAGTTCGGACACTTGCAAAGGGCCCTACATTCCCGACATAAGGAATGTGAATATCCCTTGGACTTTATTGCAGTGTAGCAGTGTAGCAACCGCCAGGCACCCTACTTATTTGGATTTTATTTTTTGCAGTGTCGCGAGTCACAGTGTAGCAACCGCCAGGCACCCTACTTATTTGGACTTTATTTTTTGCAGTGCCGCAGTGTTGCAACCGCCAGGCACCCTACTTATAGTCTAACTGTTCAGGCTTCTGGACTGGGGTTTAGAGTTGAGGGTTTAGGGTTATACTTGAGGCTAGGTATCAAGGATAAACGGCTTCTTCACATGAGTTGTTTCAAAAGGATGTTGGGCACTTCGAGTAACCTCAAGCTTCAAGACGGTGAAAACATAAAGGGAAACCTCCACGAGCGTATCTGGTTTTAAGTTGTTGATCGAGTACCGAAAGATTTTGGGTTTGAGTCCCCCTAAACCCTAAACCCTCGCTTTGAGCGGATTCGGGTTTGGCTTGCCAGTGGGACCCATGGAATGACACATCTCAGCATCCCTCTCCTTGGCATGATGATGGTGCCAAAGACGACTTCTCCGCTACGAAGCAACAAAGGTTGAGGAATTCGGGAAAGAGGGCCATAAACCCTCTTCCCTAAAACATAAACCCTGTGCAGTGTAGTGCTCTGCATCGTGAGTCACAAGGTTCCTCCTGCTTCAAAGCCCAGAACTTCCCAACCCTCAACTCTGAAAGCACCCTCAAAGCTAAGCCCTTGAAACACAAATCTCGCATGCTTCTACCCATAGGCTCCCAAGTAGTTCCTTTGTGTGGTTTACATGTAGAATCCTATAAGGTAATCCCAAAAAAGGAACTACTCAGGAGCCTATGGGTAGACCCTACAACATCTGGAGCCCTAGACCCGAAAAGGCCTATGACCCCGAAACCCCGAGACTAGACCCTTAATCGCTGAGCCGCGTAGGCCTTTCGACCCTAAGGCTAAGGGGTTGGAGGGGCGGGGTAGAAGAAGCACTACTGCTGATGATCTAAATCCTGCATTATCTTCAGGACCCTAAACTATGGAATTATGGTATATTCCTTATTATGCGCATTGCAGGACTTATAGCATCGACTGTAGGCCTGACCGGCTAGAAGGGCTTATCCCAAGAGGTAATGACAGTCTTCAAGCTACCTCCCGCCCCTATATAAACCCTAACCCCGAGACCTGCCCGCTCCAGTCCTCATCTTCGGCGAGGACTACCTTGAGTATAGGCGTTTGCCCTTTGTTTGGGCTGTTGGGCTTTGGGCACCTTGGGTTTAGGGCAGGTCTTGTTGTTCGTTCGCCCAGAGAACCCAATACCCCTTAGTTAAGGGCTATACCTTAAATCATAATATTAAGGCCCCTATAACTTAAGGTATCTGTCCTTAATTCCCTCATGGAACCCTTATAGAGACCCTTAAAGATCCCTTTAAGGAACCCTATAATGTAAGGTAATACATTCCTTAATTAAGGGGTATTGGGTTCTCTGGGCGGGTTGGGAGCCTTCAAGGCTTCAGTTTGGAGCTTTTTTTGGGGGCGGACAAGGCTCAATAGTACGGAGGAAAGTGGCCCGCAAATCCTCCCCCGCTTTGTTTGGGTTTAGGGTTTAGGGTTTAGGGTTTAGGTCCCTTTTGGGATTACCATTCTAGACATACGCCACAAAAAGGAACTACTTAGGAGCCTATGGGTAGGGTCTAGGGTCTAGGGTTCACCCCTCTCTGAATGCTCGACTTTGTAGAAACTCTTACATGGACCCCCGCACCCTTAAATGAAATTTAGGGTTTCGGGTTTAGGGTTTAATGGACCCTTAAAAGAGCCCTAGGCTGGTCGGTACTTGCTGTTTGCAGCTGCAGCAAGCGACTGGGGACCAGCTGGACAAATCTTCTTAGGATCATCACAATAGCGGTTCTCAAAGAGACCAATACGTCTTAAGGAAGGAATGCCTTATGACTATAGGGTGGGCTGAATTTTATGATTTAAGATATACTTCCTTAATTAATTAAACGGTAGTAGGATCTTTGGGTGTTGTAGCTTCGGTACTGCCCCCACCCTCTAACAGTCTATTGTAGGAGCTTATATCATACTATACAATTTTTCAAGTGTTACAGAGTGGTGGAAGTACACTAATTGTAGCATATTGAGGGTTTAGGGTTCAGGGTTTAGGGGTACATTACAGTATGATGAGGAGTAGCCTTATGGGACAATTTCAGAGATCTAGTACATGGGCTTTAGACAGAATGAGGGATTTGGGTATGTTCTAGTAGAACTGTATCACGGAACCCTGAGGAATAGTACTCGTAAAGTTACTATCCGGATTGTAGTTTAGAGTCATTAAGCAACAGACCGGAGCATGCTACCTTCGCTTCACGAAAGCGCAGCTATACTAACAAAACGGGTTCAGGGTTTAGGGTATACTCCGACACAGATGCGGTCCCTCCCTTCTAAGTTTCGTAAACCCTAAAGCCTAAATCACTTAAGTCCTACTCACGTTCGGCTACCTGGAGAGTGTTGTGTGATCCCAATCATTTCTGGTTTTCCTTCTGGTTCCCAGACATATTCGTAGCGCACTCAGCCCAACACCCTGCTCGTTGCGTTTACTAGGGAGTATATTACAGGGGCCTAGACCCTGAACCCCAAACCGCTCAAAAAAGAACCAAACGCTAACCCCCCAACTCTAAACTCTAAACCCCCAAACCCTAAACCCTAAACCCCCACAAAACCCCAGGAACTTCGGGCTGCTAGGTGCGCTTTTTCTCCGAAACTCCATATCGACAAACCAGAAACTCCAGCACTCCCTTAATGAAGGACTAGACTAGTGTTGATGATATAAATCCTGCATTACCTTAAGGACCCTTATACTATGGGAACTATGGGATTTAGGGTTTCGGGTTATGGGTTATGGGTAATGTTACCTTAAGGACCCTAAAACTATGGGAATTATGATATATTCCTTATTGTGGGCAATGCAGGATTTCTATCATCAACCGTGAAATAAAGTTCCTTTCAGGGTACCTAGAAGGGTACTATGATAGGGTTCCTTTCAAGAAGAGCCTTTACTATTATGATGGGAACCCTCATATGATTCAAGGGTCTACTCCTTATTTACGGAGATGTGGAGTCTCCGGGAATAGTATCCCTGTATATAGTACTATTCCTCCTGGCTCGCTGGCATAATTATTGCGCATTAAGGACTTTGTTCCCAATCTCATCACCCTAAATTACCAAACCCCCAAACCCTAGACCCCTAAACCCCTCTCATAATCCTAAATTACCCCAAACCCCCAAACCCTAGACCCCCAAACAACCATCCTAAACCCCTACTAACTGTGTGGTGTTTGTTTCTGCCCTAGACCCCACTAACTGTGCGTACCCGAAACCCTAAACCCTAAAAGCCCTAAACCCTACACCCCAAACCCTATAAACCCTAAACCCTAAAAGCCCTAAACCCTACACCCTAAACCCTATAAGCCCTAAAACCCTATAAACCCTATAAACCCTAAACCGATCTCATCCACGGCACTCTGAGCACGCCATAGTCGGCAAGTGTCATGGGGACCACCGTCTCTAGGCCTCGGACGCGATCTCGGCCAAAGACTCAGAGACGGTTAGGCTTTCTGTTTTTCTAGGGTTATAGGGTCTATAAGGGTTTAGGTTTTTTTTCTAGGGTTTAGGGTTTATAAGGCTTTATAAGGTTAAGGGTTAGAGACTTCGGAAGTGAAGTTTTAGTCTTTTTTTTTCTAGGGTTTAGGGTCTGGGGCTTATAAGGGTTTAGGGTTTGTGTTGGGGGTTTAAGGCTTTTTGGGGGCTCTGGGGGTTTAGGGCTTTAGGGTTTGGGTTTGGGATTTAGGGCTTTAGGGGTTTAGGGTTCAGGGTGTAGGAACTTTAGGGTTTGGGTTTGGGCTTTAGGGCTTTAGGGCTGTGGGCTTTAGGGCTGTAGGGTTTAGGATTAGGGCTTTAAGGCTTTAGGGGTTCAGGGCTCTAGGCGTCTGGGGGGGTTGCTTAGGGTTTAGGGGTTCGGAGCCTCCCCCCCCCCACCCCCCGCCAGCAAAAAAAAAATCTACGACACTCACCCCCTACACTCTACTCCCCTAAACCCTATAGACCCTAGACCCTAAACCCTAGGCCCGAAAAATGAGGAGATGTCGGGCAGTAGATTTTCGTTCTCGGCCCGTTTTGGAAGCAGAGGCGATGCTTCAAAGCTTCGGGGCTCTAAAAAGCTTTACCTCAAGACTCCGAGTATATACAACTTATACCAGAGTACCTATTTTCAGTCTTTTGGGGTCCAATGCACGAAACAAAGATGCCTGCTTGGGGCATAGCAGCCTGCGTCAGGACGATCGGCTTTTGGTGGTCTCAACAGGATACGTTTGACGTCCTAGCCCGGCTGCTGCAAGAGCAAACTCCGAAGTATTTGAACTGTGAGACTTTCACCTGCTTGTCCAATTTCTCAGGGGAACCCTAAACTGGGCTCTGGTTGAGGGATTATGTTTAAGTTACCACAATGGGGATCTATAGTAGATAATATGGTTTCTTCATTATGGTAACTTAAATTAAATTAAATCCCCTACCAAGAACCCAGTAAACCCTAAACCCCTAAACCCTAACCCCGAAACCCTGAAGCCCCAAAACCCTCTCAGGGGAGCCAGTGGCGAACCTTGGAGAATACATTACGGCTCCTCTACTACGAGTACTAAGCTCAAGGTGAGGAGTCCCACAGATTCAAAGTTCCAAGTCAAGCAACCCAGCTTGGCCTGGCTAATATAGGGACCTTTTAAGGATTAGAAAAGGGTTTTGGGGTACATGATACTATAATTATAATACGGGACCCCCCGCCCCCAAAATAGAGGTAGTTATTTAGGGTCCCTATATTAATTCCGACCCTGCGGCCTTAAAGCCTTGGTTCGGGTTGAGGGTTCGGGTTTAGAATCAGGGTCCAAAGTTAAGGTGAGGCTTCAGGATTGCATGAGGGAAAAATTAAATCCCAAACCCTGAGCACGGGAAACAAACCGGCAGGGCATGCTGGGTTCCACGCGTGACCCCCCGACCGCAAAACTTGTCAACACCCCGCCCGAGCCACACAAATGCGGGAATGGACCAATCAGCATAAGCGGCTGTGCATAATGTGTGCTATCGATGTATGTACATACACGCGACATACGTGCATAGAATGTATATGCACATTTCTACATATGCACACACATGCATGCGTATGTGTGTACGCTTTGATACAAAGACAGCATTAAACTGACAAATAAGTCTATGTCTATCTGTATGTCGATCTGTCTATTTGACTATCCGTCTGTCTATCTATCTATCTATCTATCTATGTGCGTACAGATGTACACACTCAGGTATGAATATTTATTTGTTCCCCTATGCTGCCGGCCGGAAGCTACTGCATGGAGCAGTGCCAGGAAATTCACTTGTCGTTCACCAGTAACAGTATGCATGGCTGTTGATTAAGTGGGGAGGTCCTTCCTAAACGGAGGCGTCTTACAACACAGGATGTTGTCTTGAGAAGGAGGGTCGTCGTTGGCGCTCCGTGGTCCGGAAACTCCCAGCTATCGCCTACTGGGATGGTCCCTCCATAGCTGGAGGGTTTTGGGGTACACTAAACAGGAAAAACCTTCGCAAATGAGGTGACGAATCCAGAATCAGGCCGCTATTCAGAACGACGGCCAGAAGGTTGGAAGAATATGTTCGGAAAGCGAGGGCTCCTGTACCAGGGGTGTGTGTGTGAGAGAGAGTGTGACTGTGTGCTGATTCAGAAACTTGGAACTGCTCAAGCATCAATTTACTTAGGGTCCCAATCCAAAATCCTATACGACCTGAAACCGGACTCCGCTGCAGCTTTTGAGCTTTCGCAAGGGGCTCCCTCAGCTTCGAATCCAGAGAACCCAATACCCCTTAATTAAGGATATGTACCTTAAAGGGGCCTTAGTATTGTATGATCTGAGGTATATTCCTTGACTAAGGGATCTTGGGTTCTCTGGGAAGGAAGCCGATCTGGCTGTACAACTTTCCGCAGGGTTCCCAAAGCGTCCAAAGTACCTAACGATTACTTGGCTAACTTCTGAACCCCTCCTGAAAGTTAAACTTTAAGCCTACTTTCTATGGTTCATATAGAAACCCCAAAAGTTAAAGTCCTAAGAGCCAACCAGAAGAAAGCCAAGATTACCTACACCCTAAACAGTAAACTCTAACACCGAATCTGGGCTCAATAGAATACTCGGAACTGTAACACTGTAGACCTAGACCCAAAACCCTAAACCCGACGAGTAGCTTAGTAATCATCGAGGGAAGTGTCTGCTTTTACTAGGTACTTGGACCCGTAGGGTCGATGACCGCCCAGTATCCCTGAAACTCCAGCCATAAGAATCCGTCATAAGCCATAAGGGTTTTGAGTACCTTTTTAAGGTTATTGCACCCCCCCTTGACGCACCCCCCTCCCCAGCGCTGGCCTTTGTGGTCCCCAGCTAAGTGACACGCACAAAACAACATACCCTAAACCCTACACCCTAAACCCTAAACCCTAAAACCCTAAAACCCTAAAACCCTAAAACCCTAAACCCTAACCCCCCCCAAAAAAAAAAGAGTAGTGTCACCGTCGAACTCGTCAATCTCCCACAGGGGCATGTTAGGGTTTAAGCATGGGCCCTAACCCCTAAATCCTAAACCCTAAACCCTAACCCCTAAACCCTAACCCCTAAACCGAGAACCCTGAACCCTAAACCCTA
>CAJNJA010018276.1:21586-35793 GCA_905231915.1 Symbiodinium necroappetens | reverse complement strand
ACGCAGCCCATATATATATATATATCTGTGTATGTGTATGTATGTATATATATATAGCTTATGTACATCACCATACATATACCTCTATATCCATGCATCTATAAATATATGTATATATATATATATACCTTGATACACATGCGCAAGCTCTGAAAACTGAGGATACCCGAGATTCCCTTTTGCTCAAACTCCCATATGTCAAATGTTTGAGATACTGTGTAGGAATTCCTCACAACGAAATTTATTCTCCTTGGTCTGACCTCTTTCAGGGGCTTTCAAGACCATCCAAATGCAGAGAGCACAAGTTCGGGCTTAGGGCTCACAAACATCGCCAACACAACGACCAATCATCATCATCATCATCATCCTCATGGCCATCGTCTTCGTCATCGTCATCATCATCATCGTCGTTTCATCACCATCAACATGAATACCACCATCATCATGAGGACCCTGGATCCTCGTCACAATCGTGAGTGTCACCACCTCCATCAGTAGCAGCATTGCTCGCTTCCCGATGTCTCCCTTGACCCGAAGTCCCCTCCTCTTGGGATCATGCCTGCCACTGTTGGTGCCTCTATTGCGTTTATTCTGGCAGCCGCAGCAGAAGGAAAAGTAGGAAGAGTAAGAGTTCAGAGGAGCAGTCGTCGTCGTCGTGGTTTAGGGGTTAGGGTTTAGGATTTTGGGAATTAACATTCGCCGTCATCGCCATCGTCGCAACGACCCTGAACTTAACCACACTGGATCGGGGCTCAGGGCATGCAGTCGATGAGCCCCAGGCCTTTACCCCCGGATACAGGAAACCACCTCCAGCAGATCAGCAACGCGCTGGTGTTCGCACGCCTGTGCCACCTCGACTTCGTGCAGTTCCCGCCGCATCAGAACAACACCCGGGCTTACAGCCACCAGAGCTTTGAAATGAAGAAGGGTTAAGTGCCTGGTTAGGGTTTAAAGGTTGCAGCTGATCGCTCTTGTTCTTTGGGGCGCATGTTGCAGTGACTTCGGGCGGGGGGTGTAGGGAGGAGAGGGAAGGAGAGAAAAGAAGCAAGAGACGCAGAGAGAAAGAGAGAGAGAGAGAGAGAGAGAGGGAGAAGCAGCCAGTGCAGTGTTTGATCCTTCAATCAAACTGTGCGGGAACCACTTGGAGCATGTCGTGATTGCACCTCTGGTGGAAGTGGCGGTGTATTCAAAACACCCAGCCCTAAACTTGTTCCTCATATTTAAGACCGCCGTAAACACTGACCCGAAGAGTCTCACGAAGACTGTTCCGAGTGGACTGCTAGTAGCAGCCGTCGTGGTCGTGGTCGTCGTGGTCGTTGTACAGGTATTGGTAGTGAGTTGCTGTTGTTATTGCTGCTGCTGCTGCTGCTGCTGATGCTGCTGCTGCTGCTGTTGTTGTTGTCGTTGTTGTCATTGCTGTTGTAGCGGCACTATCACTAGCAGCAGGCCTGTTGGTTGGGGCCAGGCTCTGACAACAGCTTGTTTGAGGTTCAGTTCTATGACCTAACCTTCCCCGGGTCCAAGCGCGGGACTTTCAAGCCGGGAATATTGCCAGCATGCCTTCAAATTTAGTGGGTGGCTAAGCTACGGCAAACACAAACCCTTTAGCCAACAGGAAAGTACGCCAGTTCTGAAACTTTGAACCCTCAACCCCCAAGTCAATGAGGATCGGGCTTCTGGACTTTCCGGAGAGACTGTCGCTTCCAGAGCGGGATTTGGTCAAAGAGGCCGCGAAGAGTGTGGGTTGGCCCCTCCATGAAGGAATACATATCCCCACCCTAAATCCTAAATCCTAAACCCTAAACCCTAGTCCATTGACCCCTTAGTTAAGGGGTGTTGGGGCATCTAGACAGAGACCTCCTATTGAAAAAGGGGCGTGTTCGCTTACTGTTACCGTCTTACTATTTCTAGTTCAACCGTGCCCTAAAGTCTAAACCCCAAGCCCAAAACCCCAAACCCAAAACCCCAAACCCTAAACCCTAAACTCTAAACCCTAAACCCTAAACCCCTAAACCCTAACCTGAAGGCTAAGCCCTAAAGTTCAGCTGTGGAGACTCTCGGCCCTGATCCCCTAAAAACCGAAGCTCAGGGTCCCCGCCTTGAGCCCAGAGGCTTCAAGACCCTTTTGGCTTTAGGGTTTAGGGCTTTAGGGGTTTAGGGGTTTAGGGTTTAGGGGTTTAGGGTTTAGGGCTTTAGGGGTTTAGGGTTTAGGGGTTTAGGTTTTTAGGGTTTAGGGTCTAGGGGGTTTCACTTCATCCCTTGGAGGGTGTAGGCTTCAAGGTCACGTAGAAAGGCTTTGTGGTAGAGTAGGACCCTTTGGGGGGCATCATAAATCCGAAACAAACCCGAAGGCTAACCGCTTGTTCTCCTGGGCTACGGCACAAGTAAGCTGGGGGAGAAGGGACTTCAAGCTTGAATTCCGAATATTTTAAGCCCGCTAAACCCTAAAGCCCCCCCAACAAAAAATAACCCTTAAAGCCCTGGACCTTGCGTCATGGATCCCGAAATCCTAGAACCCCAGAGCCAAGACCCTAAACCCTGGAACCTTAAATCCTAAAAACGACAAGGTGGAAAAGAGCAGTCAAAGCGCTAAACCCGAAGCCCAAAACCGTTGACAAAAAGATTTGAACCACAAAATAGCCTTCCTTAAACCCTAAACCCCTAGACCCTAAACCCTACCTTCTCATCAGGCCTTGGGCAAGGGTAGGTCTTCAAAGGGCCGAAGAAACCCCCCAAAAAAACCAAAAACCCAAGGCCCCCGAAACCCAAAAACCCTTTCATCTAGGTTCCTGAGTAGTACCCTTTTGCCCTTTTTAATTGGGTGTCTCCTTGTCAAAACCGAGTATTAGGAAAAAGGGTACCCTTATTATTTAGGGGTCACTCAGGAACCTACTCACTTGCGGGGGAAAACTTTATAATTGAAAAAAGTCGGCCTGGGGCTTAAGGTTTGGGGGGGTGTAATGTAGGTTCATTCAGGGCCCCAAACCCCAAAACCCTTAAAACCCCTAAACCCTTAAACCCTAAACCCTTAAACCCCTGAACGCCCTTAAGCCCTAAAACCCCCGGAAAGACGCAGGAGAAGATCCCGAGATCCTGCCCGGGACACTTCAGCCATCTTTGGTATGGAAACTACTGCAGCCCGGCCTCCGGCGAGCTCTGAGGGGTTCTGGTTGTGGGATTTTAGGGTTCGGGCTGTGGGATTATAGCTGGTTTAGGCTTTAAGGGGGCTTTTAGGGTTGAAGGGTTCAGGGGGCTTTTAGGGTTTAGGGGCTTAGGGGGTTGGGTTTAGGGTTCTGGTTGTGGGATTGTAGCCTTTAGGGTTTAGGGGGCTTCTAGGGCTTAAGGGTTTAGGGTTTAGGGGGCTTCTTGGATTTAAGGGTTTAGGGGTTTAGGGTTTAGGGTTTTGGTTGTGGGATTATAGCGTTTAGGGTTATAGGGTTTAGGGTTTTGGGAGTGCAGCATGCAAAATTTCGGGTCATAGAGTCGAGGGCTCTGGGGTCATAGCATTTAGGGTTATTGGGTTTAGGGTTTTTGGGGCCTGGGGTTGTCGCATATTTTGGGTTACAGGGTTCTAGGGCTTAGGGCCTTAGGGCCTAAACCCTCAACCCAAGAACGTATAACGGGGGCTCCAGCTCGGGGCTCGGGACTTATGACTGGGGCCGGGCTTCGGATTTAGGGCTTAGGGTTGAGGGTTTAGGGGCAAGGGTTTGGAGTTGATTAAGTTAGAGGCTTCGGAGTTGATTAAGTTCGAGGCTTCGGAGTTGATTAAGTTCGAGGCTGGGTTTAGAATCTAGGGCGTAAGGTTTAGGGTTTAAGGCTTCGGAGTTGTTTAGAGTTGTGCTGACCTGCCTCAAGGAAGCCCGCAACTCCTCCACCAGACCCTTGAACAAGTAGGCTGCCAAAGCCCTTTTCAGATGAACTCGATCCCTGCACTACTCTTCAAAATTCTATGGAGCGGAGCTTTGCCGGGGCCTTTAACAGAACTTAACTGGAGCTTCTTATAGAACCCTGAAAGATCCCTTACTAGAATCTAAGAGAAGCTCGATGAAGCCTTGAAGAAACCCCTAGTAGAGCCCTTATAGGGAGACTTTGGTCCGGTAGAAAACTTAGTAACACTCTTATTCCAGGTTCCTGGGTATTACTCTTTTCAGCCCTTTCTTATCTTGGGGCCCCCATTTTTCGGAAAAAAAGGGTACGTTTATTATAAAGGGGCTGCTAAGGAACTTAGATTATCATTCTTCTTAACTTACTGTTCTTGTGCTTTGTTTTCAATCGCATTACGGGGTTACTGGGGAACTTGGCATAGGAATAGAACCCAATCGAAAGCCTTATACCGGACCTTTGAGCTTTGGGCTGTCAGGCACGAAGATCCCGATGTGGTTCTACCGAGACACCATGCATCTCGGGCTGCAGTTGGGGCTTCAGAGTCTTGAGATTCTAAGGTGATCAGAGCTTCCTAAGCCCTCAACCCCAAATAAAAGAACCTAAACCCTCAACCCCCAACTCCTAAACAAAAACCGTAAACCCTGAACCCTCAACCCCTAAACAAAAAAACTAAAACCTTAAACCCGCAACCCCTAAACAAAACAAAGACCTAAACCCTCAACCTGAGGGTCCTAGTGTTTAGGGGTTGGGTTTGTTCGGGACTTTAGGGCTTCAGCGCCTTGGGGGGTTTCGAGGCTTAGTTGGTTTTGTAATGGTCTTGCGGGTGCTCGGGCTTAGCAGCTTTGGGTGTTTAAGGTTTAGTTGGGCTTTAATAACCCTAAACCCTAAACCGTTTCGGGTTTGGGGTAAGGGTTGCTGTGCAGCGTGGCGCATCGAGCCCGGAGATGAACCGAGGGTTGGGCTTGGGTTTCTTGGCCGATTCAGGGTTTAGGGTTTAGGCTTCTTGCACCTTTGGGTTTCCTCTCCTTGAGCCCGAAAGCCTTAAGATATGCTCTATGGGTTCTTTTGAAGTTGAGAGGTTCTAGAAGCCTTCAAAGGGGTTCGGTTCCTTTAAGACTGTATAAGGGGGTGCTTGAGGCTCGATCTTCTGCTGCTGTTCTTGCTGTTGTTGTTGTTGGTACAGACAAAAGCAACGGCCCGTAGCTTATGTTAATTAGAAACATTTGGGAATGTTTCCGGCGACCGCAAATGGTGCCTGTAGAGTTTTGGGGAATGCTAACCATGGTTTACACAGCATCTGCCCATGATAGGAATGCGGTGTGGGCTGGGTGGTTGTTGTAGAGGCGGGGGGGTCAAAACAACTTGACAACAAACGGGGCTCCAGTTTTTGTCTCTAGCAGCAGGTGGAGGCAAAGGCCCCCATTGAAATCAGGACTTGGTCTCTACCTGCTGGTAAAGACAAAAAAGTGGAGCCCCGCCTGTTGTTTTGACCCCCTCCCCCCTACAACAGCCGCCCACGCTACACCACGTTTCCACCCCGGGTATGGGAATCTGCGAAGTGCAGAAGGGGTTTCATGGGTTTTGTTCGGGATTTGGAACTTACCGGACTTACCAGTAATGTTGTCATGGGATTCTGCAGTTCGGGGGCCTTAATCCCGAAAACCTAAGCACTTCAACTCTGCACCGATTCGGTCCCGAGAGCCCTAAAACCTAAACCCGGAACCCCTAAACCCTAAAACCCTAAAACCCTAAACCCCTAAACCCCGAACCCCAGGATCAAGTATCTCAAGCCACGCCTCGGCGACTTGATCCAGAGCTGCTTGAAGCGACCGCGGGAGGCTCTGGAAGGTTTGGGGTGTTGGCTTCTGGGGCTAGGGTTTCTGGGTTTTGCGGTGTTTTCCCAACCCTAAACCCTAAACCCGGAACCCCTAAACACCTAAACCCCCGAACCCCTAAACCCTAAACCGTTTTGAATTAATTAAAGCACTGCAAAAATCCCAAAGATGCAGAGACTCCCCAGTCACTCCTCAGGAAACAAGGCTCCCCCCACTGATCCCAAATATTGCCCGACCATATACATAAATCATGCTCATGATCCGTTCTTCTAGGGGAGGCATCAAAATTTTGATCAACCCTAAAACAGTTTCATACGTCTCTCAGCATTCCCCTACAGGTCCCTGTAAAGCCCTTTGTAAACACCCTATGGGACCCTACAATGTCAAGCCTCGGAGAGAGCCCTTTAGTTTAGAGCTTTAAGGTTAAGGGCTTGGGCGCTCAACCCAAAGCCCTAAACACTAAAACCCCTAAACCTGAAACCCTAAGTATGTCTTCCGGGGCCGGCCCGCAGAGGGATTTGCTTAATTGAAAACGTGCTACAACGATCGTATATTTTCTCTATCGGGTTTTAGGGTTTTGCAACGGTTCTTTGTAGGGTTTGGGGTGTTGGGCTCATTATCAACAAGACTAGTTAACCTAGCTGTATCCTTAGATACTATATAAGTGCGTTGATCCTTGTCAGTAAACCCACAAGTTGTAAACCTAAGAAATCTACATCGCACACTCGATGTTCACCCCCGTAACACACCCTAAACCTTAAGCCCTAAACCCGAAACCCTCCGAAACCCTAAACCATCCTAAACCCAAAACCCGACTCCGGAATCCTGGCAACTAACCCTGATCCGAACTGAGGTGCGAATGTTGGAGTCGGAATGATTAGTAGTAATGTTCCTTTACTGTCGCTTTCTAATTATTGTAGTATACTCCTAAGGCCGAAACCCTAAACCCTTATACTGGCAATATTATTGTAGTATAATATACCCCAAGCCTTATTCGAATCGTTAAGGCCACTTCCCGCAACTAGCAGAAAAACAGGGCTTCCCGGGTCTTCCCCCAAAGGAGGGTTTAGCGTTTAGGAACAACAGGTGTAATAATTCAAATGGTGGTGATGCAGATTTCGCTGATGATGGTGGTGTTGATGATATATTACTGGTCTGCAATCTTGCTGATGAGTAGTGCGACACTCACTCTTTAGGATCATGTAGCACGTTGCAAATCTCCATCATCCGAACCACAGGTTTTGACTTCTTTAGGTTTAGGGTATGGGGTGTAGTGTCTGTAGATCGTGCCATATTATGTGTATCCTGGCCGTGGTATCAAGGTTTAGGTGCCTTGTTGTTCAACGGTTGCTCCATCTCGGGCGTCAAGACTGCTGGGATTAGGAAGGATTCACACATGAGTATTGTATTCAGGTGGCATTTTCAGTACTCGTGTCCTACTGCAGGCCTGGGAAGATGATAATTTGCTGACCGTCCACATGCGCGGCGATGACACTTTCATCTGATTACGGTCGAGTCTAACTCCCTGCCGAGGCGAATGCCAGGCCCCTTAAGTTCGTTGCGGCACGGATGTAACACAATAGTTACATAGTAGCTTTTTCGACAATCATTCTGCTTTTCTGGGACTGCAACTGAGGTTGTGGACCCCTGAGACTGTAGATTGAAGTAATCCTGACTCGATCTAGTCACCCTGGCTTCGACGCACGTGAATCCGACGGCGCGCGACCCTAAAACCTAAACCCTAAACCCTATCAGATGCACATCAGGCGCACTGAAGAAACACAGGGGCAGGGATTCCATTGTCCCATATTTTCGGGTGGGTCTACGGTTCAAGGTTTAGGGAGAACCTTTTCAGGGCTACTTTAGTAACTAATTGGGTTTCGGGTTCAGGGTCGGGGCGGATGAGGCTCACACTGCCCATTGCCGACACTCATTCTCACCAAGTGTAACATTTGGCTTGGCGAATTCCGCGGTCCCGACCGTTGTCAGTCAAAAGTCAAGCATCCTGGCGCCTCATCCTAATGGAATAATTAGAATAGGGTTTTTGGGGGCTCCTCATTATAATTATAGTAGAATCTACCCCCACACCCTAATCTAATTATTAAAGCCCCGATATTAAACGATTGCATCGACTTGTTAGCTGCGAGACCTGTGCATGCGTATGCTGAAGCAGTTGTGGCTCCAAGTGGAAACATTCCGCTGGGCCGAAGATGGGGTGCGCCGCCAGCTCGATAGATGTTCCAGTCACGAGCAAGGCGACCTTCCTTGCCAATGTGGCAGCCGTGAACTCGCAGACTCCGACCTTTCCCAATGGACAGAACTTGGTCCAAGGAATGTGCGCTAGCGGAGGAGGGTCCCGAGCTTTTGCATTCTCTTCTGGCATCTACAGGGCACTGAATGAGCTGAGTCTTCTTGCAAAGCTCGAAGGAGTCAGCTCTGTGAGCGGCGGTACATGGTGCTCCTCCGTGGTGATGTTCGCGAAAGAGTATCAGGGGAACCCCATCGAGCTTGATGCGCTCCTTGGCCCCCCGACGACGCCAGGAGAGCTCACACTGGAATTTCTGGCACAGCCGACGGCGCCGATCGCCAGTGGCATTTCCAAAGGCAACTCGATGGAAATCATCATTGCTGCCTTGGCGACTGACCTCGTGCACGAGTACCAAGCCTGGGAAAAAGCCATCGCCGACTTTGTGCTATCACCGTTTAAGCTCGACAGCTTCGGACCGCGCCTTGCCGACTCTGCTGCAGATGTGGAGCGAATTAAGTCGGAGAACCCGTCGCTGGCGGATGCGAGTTTCACGACTCCACAATCTGGAAGGCCAAGAGTCTTCGTCATGAACGGCACTTCGATAGCACCGAAGAATTTCCAGGTAACCACAAGCAATGCCGTCTCCTTTCAGATGTGCGCAGACTATATTGGGATCCCATTCTACCCGAATGACTCCAAGGTAACCTACCCGCCGGCTCCTTGCTGTCCAGGTGATAAGTGCCCTTCTTGCTGCAAAGGCGAGACACTTATCGTTGGCGGTGGCATGATCGAGTCTTTCGCTTTCGGAGGCGCTGCACCCAAAGTACAGTCAGGCGGCAAAGTGCCAGTGCCACAAGGCCCGGCTTTCGCTTTGCCCCGGGCCGTGGGCATTAGCAGCTGGGCCCTGGGCGGCATCCTCGGCGAGGTGCGGGAGGGCAAGTTTCTTAGAAACAGAGTTGGTAACCTTTAGTTTTTTTTCTGGGGCACTATAACCCTTATAAGAAATCCCAAAGGTTAACCTTTAGTTACTTTAGTTCCCAAACCCTAAACCGTAAACCCAAAGGTTAACCTCTACTTCCCCTATAATACTCGATAAAAACCCTAAATCCCTTAAACCCCTAAAACCCCTAAACCCCTAAACCCCCCAAACCCCCTAAAACCCCTAAAACCAGATTAAGGTTTGTGAACAGTCGAGCCAATTACTGGCCGGTGACCTCCAATATCCTCCTGGGCCCGCAGATGGCGAAGGTGTGGCTGGTTTAGGGTTCAGGGTTTAGGGTTTAGGTTTGAGGGTTTGGGGCTTTTGGGTTTTAGGGTTTAGGGTTGTAGGGGTTTAGGGTTTAGAGTTTTAGGGTTCAGGGTTAAGGGTATAGGGAAGGTGTGGCAGTTCGGCGATGGTGGCGGCGTTGACAACTCAGGGATGCTGGCACTGCTGCAGCGGGGTGCTCGGAAGCTCGGCAGGCCTTTGGGATACCAGCCTTTGCTCTTATTGAATCTTATTGGGCTCAAGAGGATCTTATTTACGAATAATTTTCAGGGGGTTTGAAAAGCAACCTAGGAAAGCTCTATGGATTTGCTCCAGCTTCCGGGCTCTGGCAGCGAATTACGACTGGAAAGCTGCAACGCAAGCGACGTTCGATCCTATAGCAGCAGGAGTCGTGGACCAAGTCTACACCCTCTTCGGGTACGTGAACAAGGAAGACACCACCGAGTTCCTGACAAACAACCAGGTCTTCGAAAAAGACAAGCTGCTTCCCTTCATGCGAAAGGTGGTCGCTCTGAAGGATGCGGGCCAACCCGCAGTTGTGAAAGAGGAGCTCACGCTTCAGACGAATACTTGGTGGGGCATTCAAGGCTGGCTTCTTGTTGAGGGATTTTATTTAAGTTACCAGAATAGGGACCTATAGTAAACAATAGGGTTTCCTTATTATGGTAGCAGCCTGGTAGCATAAAATAAATCCTCTAACAAGAACCCAGAAGGTGGCAGTCAGTTGGAGTTTATCATCTTCTACCTGGAGACCTCCACTGACTTCGAGAGTGCTCTCCCGGAGGAGACGCAGCAGAGCATCAAGGAAGGTGTGAAGTTCAAGAACTATCCGATCTACGCTACCTCCGGCCAGAATGCCAATGACCCACTGGGCCTGACACCCTCGCAGGTAAACTTGCTTGCGGCTCAGGGCGAATATTCGGTGAGGCAAAACTGTCGGATGATCGAAGACTTCCTGAGTTGCTAAGCGTACCAGGGCCATCTCTGAGGAAGCTGCAACGGCTGACTCACCAAACATCTGCTTTTGTAGTGACTGTGGCTGCGGACTGAAATTGGGTCCTGGCCGTTTCCTTGGACCACTTGGAGGTTCATTGGTAGTTATAAGTGGGGCTATAAGTCCCCTAATATGTATAGTTACCCTACTCATAACCCCATTTATAGCTACCCATGAACCTCCAAGCAGCAAGAGATCCTTGAAAAAGCCATGCGCCCGGCAAGGAGAAACAGCCATGTAGACGGCTGCTCAAATACCCGACCCGAAACCCGCAACCCGTTGCTAGTTACGAAGGGCCCTATAGCAAGGTAGGAGGCCTTTCGCTGCCTTCCGACCTCAACAACCTGAACCCCTAAACCTGCCCAATATAGAGGTCTGAATAATTGAGGGTTTAGAGTTTAGAGCTAGGCATCTGAATAACTGAGTAGTTTCTAGCATCCCCTTACAGCCCCTACAACACTATATTTTTTCCGACCGCACCCAGAAACCCCCAAACCCTAAATCCTAAACCCCTAAACCCTAACCCTGTTCTGATAATTATGGCCCCTATGTTACTGCACAGCCTCTCAGGGCTCGCCTAGTCGGGCGAGTCGACACCCCAAACCTTGAGCATTATAGAGCTTAGGGTTTAGGGTTAGGGTTAAGGGTTTCGGATTTAGGGGGTTTCGGGTTCGGTTTTTGGGGTTTGAGGCTTTAAGGCTTTCTGTTGTGTCGAGGGCTTCTAGTTCTGGCAGGGTACCCTAAACCCCAAACCCTATACCCTAAACCCCTAAACCCTAAACCCTAAACCCCTAAACCCCTAAACACCCCTAAACCCTAAACCCCAAGCCCCATAGGGCTTTCCAAGGGAAGAGTGCTGCGCCCTGGCCGCTCAGGATACCACCAAGTACCCGGCGCCTGGGCCACAACCTCCAGCGGATGTGCGCAATAGGGCGTTTATGAGTACGGATATATGTAGGTGAGCTCTACAGTGGTTTATAACTTATATAATGGTGTTTGCGAGTATATCAGGGTTGAAAGCCAGGCTTGGCCGCTATTTTGGGCCTTCTCTTTGTGGTCCCTTAGCTTTCTGTCCCAGCTAAAGTTTTAGCTATCAGAGTAGTGGTGCAGGATTAAAACCTGAAGCGCTGTTTAACAGTATTCCCTGAGTCTTCATGTAAGGCTTTAGTCTTATATGCATCATTCGCCTATGTGTTGTAAGGGTGTTCTTCCTCGGATAAAATGGTTCCTTGTGGGTGGAGCGGGGGGTGCTGTAGTTTAAGGTGTCGAAGTTGGGCGCTTCTTGTTCTTCTTCAGAGCTGGCCCCAGAACTTGTAGAAACCCGGAACCCCTAAAGCAGCCCCGAAAGGAATACTCCTGGGCGCAGCCGCCGTGCAGCATGTACGAGAAAATTATCACCGAGCAGAAGTTCCAAAATATCATGCTTGTGAAGAAGGGGCCGCTCAGTTGAACAGTGAGTCCAAAGGAGCCCGAAGTCCTCCTTGGTTTCTTGTTAAGGACAAAGAAAACTCTTAAGCTGCAATTGCAATGAAAGCATTTGTATTGACTACATCGCCTTGTTGTAGCAGCTTCTACTTCCGCAAGAAGAACGCAGATTAGGCCGTGTCTCTGAACCTCGAGAGTTCTCGGGTTGAGCTCCCAGGTTCAGCTGCGAGCAACGGATGGAGATCTGGTATGCGGTAGTCCAACAAGTGCAGCTCCAGAACAAGTAAGATGACCATTCTCATGACATCGGAACAAGATGGCCAATACCATATTTTCCAATTGAAGATGAGGAATGGTGCGACTTTGCTTAGGGGAAAGCCATCTCGTTTTGTGGAGGCAAGACAACGCCCGATACTATTTTGGGGCTCCTGATTACAATAAACTGTGATTATCGTGCAATATACCCTAAACCCCTGTTCGAATTATTGAGGCCCCTATATTAAACATTGAACACGCAGTATCTGGGTTGTCCTACAGCGATCGGCCATCGTCACACATGCAGCTATATCGACTTATGTTCCGTTTCCTTCTAGCCATGCATCGAGTGGAGTTGACAAAATGGCAGAAGCAGAGGTAGGTGTGTAATATGGGGGTCGGGATAAATAGGAAAGTATCCACTCATGGTCCTGAGATGATTGAAACCTAGAAAAATTATCCACTTGTGATCACTATATGGTGAAAAAAGCCCTAAACCGTAGAATCTACCCCCCATTTTTCAAAACCCCAAAAAACTTTGCAGAGGAAGAGGAAGGGCTCGAGGAGTTTGGGTGAAGCCACAACATGAAAACCCTGCAACTCTAAACTTAAAAACTCTAAGTCCTTATCGTACGGTATGATATAGTATAGGCTAGTATAGTATAGGCTAGGCTAGTATAGTATAGTATAGGCTAGGTTAGTATAGTATAGTATAGCATAGTATAGTATAGTACAACATGGTATGATCTAGTACATCGGGAGGCCAAAAGTGTTGACCTACCGGACCTTTCTCTTGTTTGAAGACCTCTTGCGGAGTGGCAGTGCCCCGAGGTCCATATTATGTGGCCTGGCTAGCGGAGCATTCTCTACCCCGTATTGAAACTATGCTGCTTTCTTTAATGTTCTGGAAAAGTACCCGGTGAATCTTGTTTTTGTTTCCTAAACCCTAAACCCTTAGCATTCTATAAGGGAATCGGGGCCTCTGTTGCATGAAAGCGCGAGTAGGTCAAACGGTCAAGCTTTCGTCCTGGCACAGTAAAGTGCTGCGTCTTAAATGGGACTTTCCGAAAATTCGGGTACCTTATTTTGGGGTCCTTATAATAAGGATCCTACTATTGAGGGTACTATATTAGGTAGGGTCCTCTTATTTTCGGAAACCCCGAATCCCTAAACCGTAAAACGTGGCCGTTAAGTTTTCTCGAGGCCTGCAACCTGCGCGCCGCAGCTTCTGGTCTTTGCTGCAGCGAACAACATTTCAGCAGCGCGGCATTGCGACCTTTGGGGGGGGATGAGGGTTCAGGGACCCTTTTGGGGTTCCTTAAAGGGATCTATAAGGCTAAACCCTAAACCCTAAACCCAATAAGGGTTTCGGAAAAGAGAGTGCTTCTTGGGGGGGCTCAAAATACCCTAAACCCCAACTAAACTTAGGGGCTTTTAGGAGTTTATAGACCCTAAGACCCTAAACCGCCTTTAAACTTAGGGCTTTTGGGGTTTATAAACCCTAAACCCTAAACCGCCTCAACTTAGGGTTTTTTCGGGTTTTGTGTGGGGGCCTGACGGTTTTAGGCTTCAGGGCTTTAGGGCTTCGAATTTTGGCCGGGCAAACAGGGCTCAGGGGACAGGGCTTCACAAAGAGGGAGGCCGTATTATGGCGTCGTTACTAGCGTATGCAGAAGAAGGAGCCCGAAGGATTCGTCTTATGAGTAATTCAAGCTTCTTTCTTAAGACGGGTAAAGGGGTGTAGGGTTTGGGACGAAGGATTTTGGTTAAGGGCACTGGGTTTAGGATTTGGGACGTAGGGTTTGGGTTTATGGTTTCGGGATTTAGGTTTAGGGTTCAGGCTTTGGCGTTCAGCGATGTTTGTACCCTCAAATTAGGCACACGTTGAGTCTCCTGAGGCTCTCGAAAGCCCCGAAACCCTAAACCCCAAACCCGAATCCCTAAACCCTTGCTTGTAAATAACCCTTTACTCTTCACCCCTAAACCCTTAAACCTTAAAGTTCTTAAAGCCTAAACCCCACCCCACACCTCTGAACCCCTAAGCCCTAAACCCTAAACCCTTAGCCCTTAAACTTTAACCTTCAAGGGGACAAAGCAGCCCCTAAACCCGAACCCCCCCCCCCCCGGCGGAGGTCCGCACCACGGCGACCCAGCAGACCGATCCTTCGTTGAAGGAGGAGATCTGGAAGCGCGACACTTTCCCTCCAAGGGTTCCTCTAAGGGTTTCCTTTAAGGGCTTCTGTAGGGATTTAGATTTAGGGTTTAGGTCTTGCTTGGAGGCTCATGGGTGGTTATAAG
>CAJNJA010018276.1:0-21040 GCA_905231915.1 Symbiodinium necroappetens | reverse complement strand
TTTGGGGGGGGGGGGGCGAAACTACAACCCAGGCGAGCTCCTCAAGGCCCCCGGCTGTACAAACCCCCAAACCCTAAGTTTGTCTACCTGGGTCCTAGGTTCTAAGATACTTTCAAAACCACAGAACCCTTAAAGGACCCACCCTGTTCGAACAGTAGTCTACGATCTAGAAGCCTGAATAATTAATGATATCGTCACCATTTCATCAAAGAATATTGTTCCCCACAACCTTATTCTAATTTGCGACGGTCCCAAAAAGTCAAACATCTGGCCACCTAGGATGCCAGATTCCNNTTCCTGGCAGAAGATTTCTGTGCGCTCACGAGGGCAAGGCTGACCGGGTGTTGCACACCCGGGCAGCCCACGACCCCGTAATTCTGGGATATCATAGACCTTGAGATCGTAATATGAAGCCGCCTAGACTTGAAGGCATGTTCCTCAGTTTATGGGTTTCGGGGTTTCGGGGTTTCAGTTTTGCAGGGTGTTTCATAAAGGTTTCGATGCTTGTAATGCAGGTGGTACGTTTAAAATTTGGGCCTTAATAGTCGGATTTTTAGTTTATTCCTCATGAACAGGAGGGGCTCTGCATTCATGTGTTCGGTCACGAGGATGCAAGAGAAGTGGGTCAGATGCTCTGTGACGACTGTGACTGAATGGCTCGAACGACCTCAAGTGAGTTTTTCGCTCCTTGGTGAGGGCTACATGATACCAGAGATGAACAAGATGCAAGTGGACGGGGGAAAGTTACAGTTTGCAACCCTGAACCAGGACGCCACTATAGGCCCTGAGAAACAAGTGTAAACCTCCTTCCTAAATCGAGCACCCCTAATTTTTCAGAAATCTCCCTATACGAACCCTGGTTAAACTTTATAAGCCCTGTAGAACCGTGCCCTAAAACCCTAAACCCCTAAACCCCTAAACCCCCAAACCCTAAAGTGAAACCTTATGAGCCCTGTAGAACCGTTATAAACCCAACAGGAACCTCAGAGCCTCCGGTAACCGGAGGCATTTGGTCCTTTCCTTCTCCACCTACGCGCTGTCTGCAGCACTGTTGAGTCCCACTCTGGAGACGCTGTACATGAGGCAAAGAACTTAGACGGCCAATGGGAGAGCTTTAAACTTTTTGTCCTTATATCTTTGGTCTATTCTAAAAGTTTTGTACCGTTTTTGGGCCCGGTTATTGAAGAAGAAGATAATCGGGAAAACCCAAACCGTAAACCCAACGCAAACGCTATCGTTTTAGGGTTCAGGGGTTACTCGGATGCCTCGCCCATATGCGTCCCAGTTGTGGGAGGCGGAATACAAGCAAGGCTTCAGGATGTAGGGTTAGATATGCAGTTTTGGCACTTTGGACATCATGCCTATTTGCTTTCAGCTTGAAGGTTTTACAATAATATAATACAAGATGATATGAAATAGCATAATACGATTGAACATAACATCATTTAAAACAGCATTTGTTTGAGCAACACAGTATCTTAACCCACATGGGACGGTGCATCCTGAGTTCGACAGCCCACGCCCGTCCGCTCTGAGTTCCACAAGCCTCAGGGCTTGGGCCCTAAGCCTAAACCTGCGTAAACCCTGAAGCCTAAACCAGACCAGAGCAGAAAAGGGCCGATCAAAAATGTATAAAGTTAGAAGGAATTAAACGGGTTTAGGGTTTAGGTTTACCCTGAACATAAACCCTAAACCCTAAAAAAAGTCCTGACCTTGGCTTTGACTTTAGCCCGCCCTTCCGCAGGGTGGAAGCCCCTTGGGACACCCTGACCCCTGGCTGCATGTGCTGACGTGCTTGGAAGTTCAGCAGTAGCTATAAGTAGGGTTATAAGTAGGGTAATCACACTCATAACCCATATGACAGGACTGATAACCCTACTTGCAATTGCTCATGAACCTCCAAGTGGTGCTTTCTTGAAACAGGGGTGTGTTAAGTAGCGGCCCATAGAATACAGATTGTAACCGTATAGAACCGTATTAGCAAATCATCATCACCATCATCATCAGCATCAAAGGAATAGCAACAGTTGCAAGGAAAAACAGAAGGAGAAGCAGAATCCTATAATTTTCAGTTCCTAGACACCCTTCCCATTTTGCGAAGCTCCCATGTGGGGTATTGCTGAAAGCCCCTTCACCTCAACCCCTAAAACCCGAATCCCAATGTGTCGGACAGTTAAGAATCTAAGTTGTCAAGCTTCTCCTAGGTAGTCTTAGGGAGACCCCTTAAAGGGGACTCTTCTTAACCCTACTTATGATTATGGCTCTCTTAAAAGCGAACCTTATCCCCCTAATCCTAACGCCAAACTCCTCGGGCCCTAAGCTTCGGAGTTTTAACGAGGCATGCTATGGGATGCAGGACTGAGGCTTCAAGGTTTGGGGTTTACGGGTTCAGAGTAACAGAGCCGGAGGTCTTGTGTTCAGGATGCCGGGTTTCTAAACCCTAAACCCTAAAGCCCTAAAAGCCTAAAACCCTAAACCCCAAAGCCGCCAAAACCCTAAAGCCCTAAACCCTAAAACCCCAAACCCCCTAAACCCTAAAACCCTAAACCCAGGTTTCAGAGTTCAGGGTTTAGACTTCAGGGTTTCGGATACAGTGCTAGCCCTTGCAAGTCCCCGGTTAAGCTGTTTCTGTTTCCACCATACACCGGTTTAGGGTTTAGAGTTTAGGGATACACCCTTTGCTACAGAAAAGAATCGAAGTGTGGGCCCGTGGCGTGGGCCCTTAATTTGTCCTACTTGTCAGCCATGGAAGATGATCTCATTGATGCAGCATGTTTCCACCATACACCAATTGCTACAGAACTTAATGTCAACTGACATGATAGGCACAGGAAGTCAAGTACCTGGAGAGGGCATCTCAATTTAAATCCTCAGCAAGAACCCAAAGCCCGTAGAAAGCTTCATAAAACCTACGACATCACGAGTGAGAGGGTTTTAAAACCCCTCTAAAACCCTTCCAAGCACCTTGCAAAATCGTGTTGCAAACCCTTTGTTAGGCCAATGAAGCCTTGTTTGAGGCCTTTCAGAGCCCCTTCCTACAGCTTCCAACCTGTCGCGCCTAAACCTTACGTGAATCCTAAACTAACCCCTAGTTTTCTGGAAAAGTAGGTCCGTCCTATCAAAACAATCCTACAACCCTGCGAGCCCCAACCCTCCCCTAAGCCTTCACTGGGTTCTTGTTAAGGGATGTAATGTAAGTTACCATAGTAATGAAACTATATTATTTACTATAGATCCCTATAATGGTAACTTAACCTAGATCCCTTAACAAGAACCCAGCTCAACGCTACAACCCTAAACCCCTAAACTCTAAAAGCCCAATCTGCCGGCCCGGTGCCAAGGCTCAAGTCGCCAGTGAACTGCCAGGTGTGGCCTGGGCTCTCACTCTACGAGTACAACATCGATGTGTCGCGGGGCCAAATAAAAGGGTTAGGGTCTTTTGGGGTTTAGGGTTTTTTGGATTCTAAGGGTTCAAAGACGGTCTATAGGGCCTATAGGGTTTAGGCTTCTTTTAGGGCCTTTTGGGTTTAGGATTTGGGGTTTAGTTTCTTAGCTTGCATTGGGATTTTGGGATTTAGAAGTTTGGGGCTTTGGGCACAGCGTGCCGTACAGCTCTAGAAAAGTAAACGACTACGTGATAAGAGATTGGGCAATACTGGATGGAGATCATAGCAGCCAGCGAGATTACTGAGCGCTCACAGCTCAGAAGCTTTCAATCATAGACCCCTCAGCTCGAAAGATGTGAGACCCTGTTGGTTGAGAAGAACCCCTGTCCGACCGTCAGCCTCTAGCAGTCAGCCTGCCAAAGCTTGGAATGACGTTTAGCCCCATAGGCCCATAAGCCCAAAGGCTGTACTTCTTCCCCCTGAGGCCCCGCCCTGGAGATTTGAGGCTCTTCCGATAAGCCCAATACACCTATAACCGCTGTATAAGATGCTCAAGACCCATGAATGTCTGCCTTACACAATATTCATTGACCCTAAACCCTAAACCCAGTTTAATTGAGGCGTATTGGCTTCGCTGGGAACACTATAAACCCTTTACAGAACCCCTTGGGCAGTTTCATTATATAAAGCCCTGCAACCCAAACCCTAAACCCTAAACGCCTAAACCCTAAACCCTATAAACCCCTATACCCTAAACGCCTAAACCCCAAACCCTATTTACCCCTATACCCTAAACCCCTGTACCCTAAACCCCTTTACAAAAAAAAGGGGGTTTAGGGCTTAGGGACCTTCGAAGAACCGAGACCTGATACAAAGACTCGGCCTCGAAGCGGCTCCCTGGAGTGGCTCGTGAAGTATCCCCGCGAGGCCGCCGCGCAAGCCCAGGCTTTTCGGATAAGACTTATAGTTTCTGTGTAGTGTAGAGAGGGCTTCATAAGATTTTCAGCGTGTTTTCTTTTATGATTTTAGGGGGGTTCCATGAGTTTTTGATGACATAGAGAGGGCTTTTTTCAGATTATCGGTGTTATATAGAGGGATTTGTGTGGATTAGATCAGAGGTTGGTACAGGCAGCTCAGCTTTTCACCCGGTTTAGTGCTTTAGAGCTCAGGGCCTGCATCCGGTTTCAGATGGCTCTTTAGTATATAACTTATATGCATTTAGGCATTTGCATGTTTATTCGAAGGCAGAGAGAATAGTAGCAGTAGTCGTCGTCGTGGTAGCAGCAGTAGTTAGCAGTAGCACTAGCACTAGCACTAGCAGTAGCAGTAGCAGTAGCAGTAGCAGTAGCAGTAGCGCAGTAGCAGTAGCAGTAGCAGTAGCAGTAGCAGTAGCAGTAGCAGTAGTAGTAGTAGTAGTAGTAGTAGCAGTAGCAGTAGCAGCAGCAGTTGCATCCCTAAGCTCGAACGCCGTCTCTGAACCCTATGCCCAACATCCTTCTAGCCTCGAGTATTGGGGGTCTCGGGTCCAGGCTTACGCGTTCGACAGCCGGGTACAGCTTAGTTCTAGAAGTTTTGGCCGAAGCATTGCGGAACTCTCAGCCGAACGGGTTTGGCATCTGGGCCCTCAACCCTAAAGTGTCCAGGATCTAGATGCGCCATTTCCTCAGACTTCTGTCGACCTTGAAATCCAGACCAACACGGTAGGATCACACGTATAACGACGCCAAAACCCAGACCCCTAATTCAGCCTTTTTTGTAACCCCTGTTCACGAAGGTTCACTAGGGTGCCTCCCCATTTTCTGATCGCACGGTGCCCCGCAAGCCTCAATCGCCATCGCAGGCTGTGTCTCTCGGCACATTCCCAGACCTGCTTTCCGAAGGACGGGTTTAGCCAGCTTAGGTTTTGGTTTGGAGGTTTAGGGTTAAGCAGCAGTTGAGCATTTGAGTATGGAGCAAAAAAAGCCCGAGCAGGTTGGGGCGCAAACCCGGCAGCTAATGAACTGAAGACGAAGCCCGATCCATACATAGCCCCAACAATTTCCTTATCCCTATAGATAACCGAACTGAACTGAAAGATTAAATCGCAGCAATAACCACGCAACAATCCTTAAACCCTATAAGTAAAGCAAAAGACGGACTAAGCCTGTAAATTCTTGCATACACCCTGACCCTCAACCCTCTGGTATGGAGATCCCTGTTCTTTCTCCTTTCCCGGCTTCCGGTGTTACTTCTGGTGTCGCAATAATTAGGAAAGAAGGTGGTGATAAGGAGTCTTGTGGGTTTAAGACCTTAAGGGAGTTTAAGTATGGGGATCGAAATAACTTGCGACAATAACCCTGTGCATGGGTTCTATATGGACCCCTGTAGGTTTTCATGTAGAAAACCACGAGTTGTAGAGGGCTCTGATAATGGATTCTTTTGAGTCTAGGGTTTAGGGTATTTAAGTATAGGGGCGGGAATAATGCATAGCAATCTATTTTGGACTTCTCCAATAGATATATATCTTTATCTGCAGCCAAAAACCCCACAGCTGTAGTCTACTTTCTAATGGCTCAGGACCCTGGATTACATTGACTACTTGGAGGTTCATGGGTAGTTATAAGTAGGCTTATAAGTAGGATAACTATACTTATAACCCATATTGGGGGGACCTATCACCTTACTTATAAGTACCCATGAACCTCCAAGTAGGCTCATCTACCGGGTGCGTGAATTTGCAAAAAGAACCGCAGCGCGTAGGGACCTAACTCGCAGAGCCAAAACCCACCAACCCGAGCAAAGCCCTGCAAGAGACAAACCCCAAGCCCTAAATCCTAAACCCCGTTTAAAGGGAGCTTCCGAAGTCAGGAAGCCCAACTAATACGACACGATATATGCAAGCCCACAAGCTTAACCCGCCATTAGACAATATTTAAACCTAAATGGTAATTACCTACATTACTCCTTAGGGGTTCGGTTCCTTATCATATTTGTACTACAAAGGAGCCCAAAAGCTTTTTCTACTTATTAAGGCCCCCAGATTAAATCCCAGTAGACCCCTAACACTAAACCTTGGCTCGAAGAGCCCCCCCCGTGTGAAGCCCAGGAAAGGACCGACCGTCTGCAAGCACGCAGAAGTGGGCAGCACGTGAGCGTGGCGAAAGTGGCGAAAAAGGTTGCAGCCTATCCGGGCCGTTTCGGTTCGGGTTTAGGGTTTGTTCGAGGTGTAACTAGTAACCTAAGGTCTAGTGTAGCTAAAGAGGGGGGCCATGCTTGGACAAAGTTACTAGTTACTCAGACATTTATATGAAGTGTAGGGAGTTCGAGGGTAAAGAGTGCTTGGAGCCCTTTGCTCAAAAATAAATGTCGATGTTGCACAGCAAAGTTAGCAGATGCGTACACATCGGAGTACGTGTGCTTCTGGGCAAAATGGCAGCCAACCGGCATAGGATTGCTTCCTGAAGCCGAAAACGGAGGTCTGAATCATTGCGATTGTCCCCGTCTAGTCCCTTCAAAACTTCAAAAACGCTGGAACATACCCAAAACCTTATTCTTATTCTTGAGGCCCCAATATTGAATCGCAATCCTCAGCTCCGGTTGCATTCGTTGACCTTGCCTGAACCTCCCAAAAACCTGGACCTTTCAGGAACTTACATCACAAAAACAGAATAAGGAGCCCCCAAGCCAGTAGGTTGGGGATCCCTCCCCCCTGTTTTCCAAAACGAGCCCTTAACATAGGCCCTGGATAAGAGCATCCTTAAGATAAGGACCCCCTGTCAAAGGAACCCGCCGATGTTAGGGTACCGTTCATAAGCCTTGCGAAACTCGTTGGAACCCACGTGAACCCCTTCCGAAACCTTCTAAGATCAAGTCCAACCCTTTAAAATCCCCTACAAATCCTTCAGACAACCCTGCCGAATCCATTGACCCTGAACCCTAAACCCTAAACCCTAAACCCTAAACCATACAGAAAGTGCCAGGTGCTATCCATGGTACTTCCGAGACGGCAGATGACGCCTCACGAGCTAACTTCCCTGTGGGAGAAGGAGCACCTTGCCTTTTTTGGTTAGGCGTTTTTGCATGTTTGTGAAGGGAAGGGTTTAGGGTCTTTTTGTTAGGCGTTTTGCTTGTTTGTGAAGGGAAGGGTTCGGGATTTGGGGGTTTTAGTTGGGGTTTGGTTTGGGATCGGGGGTTTATGGTTTACGACTAAGGATTGGGGGTCACGGCTGAAGGTTTTGGGTTTCTGCCATTGCCACTACTATCCGCTTTCAGCGAAGACAGCTTATCTTGAACAGAAAAGATCTAGCCCATGCAGCTCAGGTGGGGTGTGATGCATGCCACAAGGACGGCTCGGCATCAGCTTGTGCAGCATAGAAGGCCTTCTGCTACCCTTCGTTTACTATCAGGTCTGCTTTCGGAATGGCTGGTTTCGTCGACATTCTCAGCACTCACTGCGAGTGACGAAGGCATCGTTCCGACACCCATCCAACCTTTGAGAACTAACTAGCCTGGCAATCGCTACATCGATAGCATGGGTCCCTCATCTCGAGCTGCCCACCCATCTTCCACTGCGGGTTTAGGGTTTAGGGAGCCGGAGTCGTTTCGATGCCACTCACAAGCGGCTTGGAGAAAGGTTGTGGATGCCTCAAACACGGTGCTGCAACACCAGAAAACTCTTGCACCCTAATCCACGCAATGCGTCTCTATCGAAGTTCTACTGACATTGAAACTGGGTTGTTCCTTAGGGTTGTGCAATATAAACAAACTATAACAGTATAACCCCAATACCCTACTCTGTTCAGAGCCCATTCGGAACGCGCTGCACAGGATCAAATTCCGAGCCCCGTCGTCCTCGCCCTCAAAATGGCTGAGCCACCACGGTGACCACCTGCCACTGGCGCCAGTCGCACCTGAGCCGACATAGTTTTTTTCAAGAAGGCTGTAGATCATAACACTCGTGGTGCTGGAAGGGTATTTCGCACATATCTCTGCAAGCTACTTCCAGAATAGTTGTAACCAAAAGCAGTCTCGCACGCCCTTGGCCCTAAGCCCGAAAGCTGAGATGAGGTTGTGGTGCTGGAGACGAAGGGCTTGGGCAGCATTCTGAGCCTTCCACAGCATTCCTGCGTTCGGAATTACTTGGGCTCGGTGCTTAGGGTTTAGGGTTTAGGGTTTAAGGTGCGCGACCCCTAAACTCCAGACCCCATCATCTGCAGAGCACTCCTGTTCGGCCTCTCGTGTTGTGGTGACATTGATGACGATGATGAGGACGACGACGACGATGATCAGGAGGATCTGGTGGTCATGATGATGAGGAGGAGGGGAGGAAAACGATGTCGGTGAGATGACGATGACGACGATGAGGAGGAGGAGAAGGAAGAGGCCGAGAAGGAGTGGGAGGAGGATGAGGAGGATAAGGATGATGATGAGGATGATGCGAATGATGAGGATGATTAGGGTGATGAGGATGAGGATGATGACGATGATGATGATGACGACGATGATGATGATTGCGGGCAAGAAGACAATCATTGTGACGACGACGACGACGACGCGGCTGCTGCTGCTGCTGCTGCTGCTGCGGCGGCTGCTGCGGCTGCTGCGGCTGCTGCGGCTGCTGCTGCTGCTGCCGGCGATGAAGATTATGATGACGGCTGTAGCATTGTATACCGCCAGAACCCTGTTCAAATCTCTTACCTTCTTTCTAAGTCCCCCGACCCCTCAGGTGAGTCGGGAGATGGGGACCCTCTAATATCATTTAATCGAGGAATGTACCTTGAATCATATTAAGGGTCCTACTATAGCTTAGGGCATATGCCTGAATTCAGGAACATATCTCCTACTATCATTTACGGTATATTTCCTCAAGTATGGGATACTGGAAGCCAAACCCTAAACCCTAAACCCTAAACTCCTAAACCCTAAACCCTAAATCCTGAACCCTGTGGGAGGGAAAAAATCCTGAACCCTAAACCCTAAACCGAGGAACTCCTTGGAGTGCGCTTTTCGCCAGCAGCGGGGCGCCCACGTGGAGACGCTCCGCCAGGGCCAGGACGCACTAATACGGTTTAGGGTTTAGGGTAATTTTTTACGGCTGATGATATAAATCCTGCATTACCCATAATAAGGAATATACCAGAATTAATTCCCATAGTTTAGGGTCCTTAAGGTAATGCAGGATTTTTATCATCAACAGTATGTCAAAATTCCGCCAAAGCCGAAAGCCCTATTCACTATTCTGATTAGTAAACCCCTTTTGTAGAGTTTTGCGGTTTAGGCATGGGGCGGCGAACATTAGGTTACTAAATGGTTGTAGGAATGACCCTGCTAACCCTTCGTGCAATCATAGTCCCAATCGGGAACGACAGTGTGCAGAAGAACAGCAATAAACGCAACAGATATGATTATGGCAAAAAAGTTGTAAATAGTGACGAAGATAGACGAAGATAACGGCATGTCCATAGCAACAGCATGAAAAGACTTCCTCTCAGAGGGATCTTGCCACATTTTTCGCGGTGGGGATGAGTGGGCTGGAGGGTTTGCAGTTTGTTTGGATTTTGAGGCGATCAGTAGCTTCGGCTCGTGTTTAGGGCGGGTTTAGGGTCATGGCAGGGAAAGGAGGAGCTCAATTGATGCAGAGTGCAAAATCTGCGACTCATGTAGATGAACTGCTCCACATGCCTACCCTAAACCCTAAACTCTTTCAATCTGATTAGGCTTCAGCGTAACTACCAAGTTTTTGCGCAGAAACCCTACCTTGAAGAAACCGATGACCCTTAATTCTAAGCCCTACCGTAAGGACGCAATGAACCCTAAAACGGTCTAAGGTTCATATACCATTTAGGAATTCATAGTATAAATAAGGGTATAGGGCCCCTACTTCTAAGGGTCACTTCGTCCTCAAGGCAAGGCAGTTCTGGTAATTTGAAACATGCGCATCAGCCACAGGAGTTCCAATGGTCGTCCTGGACTCCACAGCAGGATTTTGAGTGGGGAATTGGATTTCCCATCTTGGGCGCGCCAAGATTTTTGCCTTTGGGGCTAAGAGGATTTTGGGGTTGAGGTTTTTGTTTCGGCGCAGGGTTAAGGCGCACGTTTTCTCGATTTAGGGCTCAGGGGTCTTAGGATCTGAGTCTTCCAAGATGAATGAAGGGTTTGGAGTACCCCCTGGGGGTTCTGCGTCATGGGGGGTCATTTGGCTCATGAACTGCAGACAACTCTCGTAGATGCTCAGGCCAGCGAGAGCTTCAGGACCAGTTGCAATTTAATGACGTCGTGAGCTGGCCAAGAACTCCGAGAGCCTAGGAAAAGACTCAGCGTCGTTGAAAAGATTGACAGTGGTCTTGTAAGGGCCTCAATAATTGGAATAGGGTTTTGGCCTCCTTAATCATGTAGTTAAATTCAAGGAATTCTGGGAATAATATAGGTAATTATTAAGGCCCCTATATTACACACGACAAGTGTCGCCTTGTCGGAGTAGAGGTCAAGGGCACTTGCCGGACTTCAATTTTGTGTGACGAGCACTTGTGTCTTCAGCCTTTCGGCAGGCTCTGGATGAGAACCACCGGATGCTGAGTGAGAAAGAGCTGCAGTGGCATCGCGAGCGCGCTGCTGAAGCAGATCTCCCGAAGCGACCAGCCTCACCCCAAAACCTGTCGACGCCCTTGATCGACCCCTACGCCTCACCGGAAGTCTACGCCGCCCCCGTCCCTCCACAACCAGCCGCGACAGCCGCGCCCACCACACAAAAGCCACAACCCAGTGCCACCCCTGTCACTCGAACACCGCCTTATCCTAAAGCCACAGTTTCCAGCACAACTGCCACCAAGATGCCCCCAGAGGCCACCACGAGCCCAGCACCTCAGAAGGCTGCAACAAGCGGCCCCCGACCTTTTCGGGAGACCACGGCCAACAGAACCGCACCTTCTGCTGCCCCACCGGCCCCAGCAGGGCAAGGAGCTTCATGGTTTGGGGTTCGGGGTTTAGGTGTTTGGGTGCTTAGGGGTTTAAGGTCTAGGAGTTTGGGGTTTAGGGTTTAAAAGGTTTAGGGTTCAGGGTTTGGGTGTTTGGGTGCTTAGGGGCTTAAGGTTTAGGAGTTTAGGGTTTAGGGTTTGGCGTTTAGGATCAGGGATTGGCAAGGCAGGGTGCGCCCACGAGGGTCTAGGGTTAAGTTGGCTTAAGAGTGGGTTCAAGGCAACATAAAACAAAGGAGTCATAGGGGAAAACGGACAGAACATCATTGTCCGCACATCCTTGTTCTGTCTATCTAGGTCTTTACAGTATCAAGATCTTCAAGATGCTATCGTCTAATTAGGGGTGTAGGGGTGAGAGGTTGGGATTTCAGGCTTCGGATGAGAGCTCCCTTGAATACCGGATCTGTAACCGGTTTAGGGTTTAGGGTTGCGTCATCACCAAAAAAACGCATGCCGCCCCAGGCCCTAAACTGGATTCTGCAAGTCTCGGAAAACGCAACCAGATGAGGGTTTAGGGTTTAGCAGAAGCCAGGAGCAAAGCCCCTACATGCTGATTCGGCCCTCTCACCACTCCCATATAATAAGTATGGAGGTCTTAATAGTTATCGGTTGCAGTCCATGCTTTGTGCGTGAGTCTACATATCGGGAATTACAGCTTTAGGTCCCCAATCAAGACCCTTCAGATCAGGAAAGGCCTACGCAGGGGCCCTCTTTGGGTCCTCAATATAGTATGGCACCCTAGGACTCTAAAAGGGACCCTGATTTAGAGAATTACCCAAAAACGTAACCTTTCCGACAGAGGAGCCCAGGCCAAGGCAAGGGCGGAGAAGCCCGCGGCCGAGGGCGAGGGCTGGGCAGCGCAGCAGCAGAGGCTGAAGAAGGACGGAGAGGGGGGGTGATATAAAAAATCCTATAATTCGGGTTTAGGGCTTATGGGTAATGTAAAAGCCTAAATCCCAAATAATTAGGGTTTAGGGCTTAGGGGTACTATAAAAGCCTAAATCCTAAATAATTCGGGTTTTGGGCTTTGGGGAAATGCGGAAGCCTAAATCCTAAACAATTAGCAATATGTTTCCTTTGGGATCCCTAACTAAGATAGTTATACTTTAAAGGAGATCAACACCCTGTTCCCATTATGGAGGGACTATTTAGGATTCAGAGGTTTCTGGGTTTAGGGCTCTAGGTTTTAGGGTTTGTCCTGGATGCAAAAGGGTTTAAAACGGGAGGACCGGATTAAGGTTGTTGGTTCTGTGGTTTTCATGTGAGCAACAACCACAAAAGCCACAACCACAACCAACCACAACCACAATCCATCTCGTATGTAACCGTACGGCCAGCCAACACAAGAATGATAGTAAGACTGCTAACAAGAAGCTTGTCACAGGTCAGAGGTTGTGCTTGTGCCTGAGCCAGGCAGAGATTTCGAGTCGTCTACATATTGACATTTAAGACCTGGAAAACGATAAAACAAATAAGTAATTAATGAAATCATATCCAAAACATACATAAATGTGACATATGTGTATATAGAGAGATATGTGTATATATTCGTATGTCTGTATGTGTACTGTATATATGCATATGTGCCATATGGCACCGGCCGGCCGACCGGAAGGGGAAGGCTGCTCTCCAGCCGATGGACGTGCTGAGCGACTGGGTGGGTGCATCAACCCCGACTTGGTAAATATAGGGGCCTCAATAATTATCTATACTAGTTTGGGGGCTCCTTATTACAATCATAGTACAGTGCACCCCAAAACCCTATTCTAATTCTTGAGGCCCCTATGTGAACCTTAAACCCCAAACCCTCAGCTAGTTGCTACGGCCCCTACATTAGCTGTGCTGCAGCAGCACAGGGAGGGCCGGAAGGCGGCCTCCGCCAGGAGACGAAGGGCTCCTAAGCCGAAGCAAAGGCCAAGGCGAGTGCTTCGACCGTCTGTTTCGGGGTTTTTGTGCTTAGGTTTTGGGTTTTAGGGGTTTAGGGGTTTAGGGTTTGGGTTACGATCGTCTGTGTAGTTTTTAGGGGTTTACTTGGAGGGTCGGGGGCCTTCGTAAGTAGTTATTTTATAGACTTACAAGCATCATAACCCCAATTAGGATCCCTAGTAGGGTACAAATAAATAAGCCTACTTATTACCCACTCACTAAGTCCCCGGACCCTCCAAGTAGGGGGTTAGGGTTTACGTGCTGTCGGATTCTGTCTGCCCCACGCACCGCATTTCGACCACATCAGGGCTTAAGTGGAACCCTATGGGCCCTCCAACCCGCAACGCAACAGCAACCCACGAACCCTTACGATAACCTCAACACCACAGAACTTAAGGGGGTACTTGGAAACAGTTCTTAGTTTTCGGTTGCTCTACTCCCTAAGGCACAGCTAAACTTAAAATTTTGCACGAGTACCAGGTTCACTACAAAGAAAGCTTTAACAGCCCATCTTTAAAGACCCTGGAACCCTGCAGCTGCCTTTAAAGAACCCCGACTCCCGGAGCCTGAGCTCCCCAACCCTTAAATCCCGAAAACCCTACACCCAATGTCCGAATTTCTTAAACCCCTAAACCCCAAACCCGGGCCTCAAGCCTAGACCCTACACCGACCAAAAAAACACACAAAAAAAAAATAAGAAGCTTTCGCTTTCTGTTGAAACACGGTCTGCGGGGCAGGAGCAGCGAGAAGCCCGGCTAGCGGAAAACCTCAGGAGCGAGCCGAGAGCACAGCTCTGTCTATGCTTGCCAATAGTTGTAGTATTGTGCTGATAATGGCTATAGGGTTTAGGGTTTAGGGGACTATAATAATCAAAATTTTGGGATTTTATGCTGGTATCATGAGTCTTGATAGTAGTAGTTGCTGTCGTTGTTGCTGTTATTGTAGTCATCGTCGTACTCGTAGTTTTCGTCGTGGTAGTTGGTACTAGCTGCCTTTCTTAGGTTAGGGATGTTAGTGCCTTAATTAAGAGCTCGGATGCAACAATATAATCCCCCGGCTTTGCTCCTAGGTCCTAGATCTAAGGCCTTAGTAAGAAGGGGGTTTAGGGTTTAGGGCTTCTGTGTTGTGCAAAACGCCTGGTCTTGTTCTTAGTTTCATTTTTCGTTTCCACTGCCAGTTGCCATACCATTCGAGGGCCCCTGCGTGACCCTTATGAAACTACCGTAGCGCGTACCCACAAGCCGTTCTCTGAGGAATCGATTCGATATTCTCATGCGAGTGTGCTTCGGTACTGAAACGGGGGTGCGCACACAAGATGTGTAAGCGTGTTTCTGTGCACATAAAGCCCCCTACCTCTCCGAAGAACCTGCATTTCACTGGCAAACGATCAGGTCTTTGAGTCAAGCTCGCCATCCAGTAATCTCGAGATCATGGAGTCCCCGTAACTTTGAATCTAAGGCCAGTGCCTCAAGCCCGGGAGACTTCCAAGCCTTTTTGGATCAGTGGCAGCAACAATGCCCGAGTGCAAGAAGACCGGGCCTCTAACATACCCGTGCCCGTGCCAGTCCCTTGTGGCAAGTGTTTTACTTGCAGGTGCTATTATAGGGGCCTAGACAATTACCAATACTCTTTTAGGGGCTCCTTATTATAGCTATAGAATAGTATACCACAAAACCCTATTCAAATGGTTAAGGCCTCTATATCATAGAACCCCATTATAGATCCCTTATGGAACCCTTTAGAGAACCCTTAAGGGAACCCCAAAACCTTATGCTAATGGTTGAGGGCCCCTATATTATGCTAAAAGCCTGCGGACGATGTGAGGAGGCGTCAAGCTCGCGGGGGGGAGCCGGAAGGTGTGCCTTCGAGGCACTCGAGGGAATTCAGGATTTAAGGGTTTAGGGTTTAGGGTAGGCGGTAGGAGTCGGAGTCTGAGTTGGAGTCAGAATAGGAGTAGGAGTAGCAGCAGCCGTGGCAGTACTGTTGGTACTAGCAAAATCATACGGGGTGTATGCGCAAACCAGAACGCCGCTTGGGACGCCAACTGTGTTGGTGGTACTGGTGACCATGGTGATGATGCTGTTGATGATCTCGTTGTTGGCCATGGCGGCGGAGGTTGCGATGGCGATAGCAACGATGACGCATGGCTCTTGATAATATGGCCACAGCGTGATCGTGTTCACGAGCAGCCTGGGTCAAGGAAGTTGTCGAAAGATCGTCATGGCGGCGACGATTGTTATGATGATGCTGAGAGGGTCATGATGGTGTTGATGACAACAGCAAGAGCGTCATTGTTCTGTTGTTGCTGTAGGTTTGACTCCATTCTCTTGAGCACCCTATCTCCCCTTATGTCTGCGGCATACGGCTGATGATATAAATCCTGCATTGCCCACTATAAGGAATATACGAATATACATATACATCCCACAGTTTAGGGTCCTTAAATATCATCACCAGTATCACAAAGGGGCGCGTAGACCAGGAGAGCCCTAAACCCAAAACCCCAAAACCACAAAAACCCCTAAACCTCCAAAAACCCAAAACCCAAAACCCTAAGCCCCAAAACCCCAAAACCCCTAAACCCAGGCCTTGTCCGGTCTTCCGTTGAGAGGCCCCACGGGATTGAGCCAGATGCCCGCCTCCATCATGCAGCCGTGGCCCCGGCGTTTTTTGTTGTGTAAAGTTTCGGGGGTTCAGGGTTTAGGATGTAGGGTTTAGGGTTCAGGATTTAGGGTGTAGGGGGTTAAGAAGGTTTAGGGGGTTTAGGGGGTTTAGGGTAGGGTGATGAGGTTGTCCTCTCGATTTGTGCACAGCACCTCTTGGCTTCTGAGCGTGCTGCGCAGTCCAAACTGCACTGCAACTCAAATCTACTTGGCATTGGCTGGAAGCTGAATTCAGGTGTCATGGTCTCTTGACTGAGGTCATGTTCCGGAGTTCTAGCTTACTGCAGGCCTCACCACAGCACCATTGCCCTCATATTCAGCAGAGTCATTTTGATTACAATGCGGCCTAGCCGCGAAGAAAGTACCCGGGGTTATCGTTCTCACCTTAGGTTACGGGTTTCGATCATAGGGTGGGTTGCTGGGCGTCGCTATTTCCTGCACACGAGATCTCAAAGGTTCGAGACTCATGCAAGCATCGGGCTGCGACGACAAAGTCAAGAAGATCCTGGTTTGGGCAAGCGTGGAAGGAAGAGCAACCATGACGCGTGCGCGGAGCAAGAATGGCAATAAGAAGTGTTGGAAGAAGACAATCAACCAGAGGAGCAGTAGCGGAAGGAGGAGTAGGAGAAGGTGGATGAGCAGCGGCGGGGCAGTGGCAAGAGCACGAAACATACGGTCATCGGAGCACTAGAAGCAGCAGAGTCGCAACAGAGCACAGAGGGGTGTCGAACCAGTAACGCCAATAGCCACCGATGGTAATCAGAGTATCAACAGCAAGGACTTGAAACACCTCCTTGCAAGTAGACACAGGAATCACGACCCCACAGGTCAATGAAAGAAACTCTGGCAAGGCAAATCTGCAAGATCCGCAGAGCTACGCCGCCGCCCAGGTTCTTCAGGGCTTTAGGAGTGTAGGGTTGAGGGCTTTAGGGTGTCTCTGTATGAGTGTGTATGTCTCAGTGTAGGGGTTGGGTTCGGAGCGTCGTAGTTCCAGGCAAACCCTGACCCTAAACCCTGAACCCCTAAACCCCTACACGCAAATCTGCATCATTCCATCTACCTCGCCTGGCCAGTCCGAGTTGTGAGAGCGTGAACCCCGAAACCCTAAACCCCCAAAAAATCCCAAAACCCGAACCTCCCCCCCAAAAAAATACATAATAAATATGTGTATATATATATATAATAATAATTTTAAAAGTAAAAAACAATAGCAGAGGTTGGCGAGTTTTGTCTTTCCCGTTGTTCTCGGGGCCTGGGTCTTAGCAGGCTGCGCATCGGCTGGAGTCCTTGGCTCCTGGGCAGTTATAAGCAGGGATATAAGTTATAAGGTATGAGTCCCCCAGGGTTGATGAGATTAATCCTGCATTACCTTAAGGACCCTAAAGCAATGGGAATTATGGTATATTCCTTATTATGGGTAATGCAGGGTCTATATCATCAACCGTGGCACGTGTTAGAATTATGGTTACCCTGCCTGAAACCCCACTTATGACTACCCGTGGACCTCCAAGTGCCCACGGACTTCACTGTCAGCTTAGTATTGAGGTTTTGGGCTTCGGGTTTTGCGAAGCCATGAAGCATCCCAAACCCTGAAGGCTAAAACCCTAAACCCTAAACCCCTATTCAGAGTTTAGGGTTTCGGGTTTAGGGGTATAGGGTTTAGGGTTAAACCACGACAAGAGGCCTCGGGGAACTTCAGGTCGTAAGGGCAGAGGGTCTTCGTTCAGGTGTTTGCCTGGCAAAAAGTCACAAAACCCTGAGTCTTACATAGCCCTAAAGCTTAGGGTTGATGATGATATTCCGCAGAGCCACGTTTTAGGGTTTAGGGTTTAGGGTTTAGGAAATAAGGAAGATACCATGATTCCGATTGTTAAGGGTCCTTAAGGTAATGCAGGATGTATATCATCAACAGTATGACCACAATCTCTGGGCCATGCATCCTTACGCTGCCTCTTTGAGCTTGCTCAGCCTTTAACACCTCTTCCAGAACCGTTCTGCATCCCTCGGACTCCACAATCATGAAATCCTTCACAAAATCCCTAGTGAAACTCGTCCAAACATACATAATTGAAAAACGTATAGAACCCTGCTAGAACTCAAGAGACTTAAGACGCCAGGAGCAGACTGCTGGGCACAGTGCCAAAGGTGCACCAGCACAAGGAGCAAGGGCTTGGGGTTTAGGGTATAGGGTTTAGGGATTCGGGTTTCGGGATTAGGGTGTAAGGATGAGGGCTTAAAGATTGAGGTTTAGGTTTTAGGCATTAGGGTTTTAGGGTTCATGTTCGAAGCCCTAAACCCTAAAGCGCTTATCTAGAGTTGCAGCGCTTCGCCGGAGTTTCCTGAGGATTTGTCGTCGGATTTGCGTTAGGGTCGCACCGGGTGTCGGAGGGCTTTCGAACCGTAAAAATGTTGAGTTCATATAGAAGTACCACCGCCACCATGTCGGAAGTTATTTAACAGTAGGATGTTGTGAAGACCTGTAGGCTTTTACAGTATCTTGGTCGAGGGGTTGGTGTGGAACTGAGGTGCTACTGGGATTTGAAGTTTTAGGGGCTCTTCGCGAACGGCTGGCTTTGTGGCTAGACTTGAGGTATGTCAGACAAGCTAGGAAAGTGGTCTTGCCGTACGGTCCGGTCGCAGCTGTAGACTTAATTTATCAGTACACTTGACACTCTCTTGGGCTTGGTCCTTGTCTATGCCTGTCCTTGTGCATATCATCACGAAGACCGTTGTTGCTGCGTAGTTGCTGTTGTGGCTGAACTCTCAGGCCTATTGTTTTTGGTACGTCTGCGTCCTCTGCCAGTACAAGCCACTACAATGTCGACGACGACAAATGACGGCCACAACAGCTACTTCTTAATCTTGGCAGTACTTATGTTCGCTAGGGTGTCTGATTGTGCACTCGTCCCTGTGCATGTATTCAACTCGGCGGCATCCTTGGTACTTCTGGGATGCGGTTGTGCCAGGCAGTCATGGCTGAGCAAAGGATAACAGCACAGCCCAGTAGTGGAGCAAGGAACCTTTGACTTCTTTGGTAGCATTATCATTCCTGCATAATCCGAAAGGTGAACCTTTGGTTCTCCTACGATGCTGGACAAGTAAGACAGTCTCGCTTCATTTCGGTTTCAGTATCGTGAAAACATTTTTTGCAGTGACGGCCTTGAGCCTCCAAAGGTGGTGTTAGGTAGAGCCTTCAATGGGGACCCTTCTTAACCCTCAACCCTAAGCCCTTCAAAGGGGACCCTTCTTAACCCAAAGCCCTAAACCCTTCCAGGGGACCCTTCTTAAGCCTACTCTTGGCTCTCTTTCAAAAGAGACCCTATTGAGAGGGTCTCTATCCCCAAGGGTCCCCAAAAATCCGAACTCCTAGAGCCGAGCCCAAAGAAAACGGAAGGAAAAAAAAAAAACACGAAACTCGGAAGATATGGGTTCTACAAGCATTCGATTTTTGCTTTTTGCACGGCTGAGCGAGTCGCGAAGCAGGGTTATGGTAGCATACCAATAGACTCATCCAACCATTTTTTGGATTCAGGGTTTAGGGTTCGGGGACTTTGAAGATCGAGCTCCGACCCGGTGATGACGTGGGTTGAAGCTTGTAATATCTCGGGGTTCAAGGCTGTGCATCTTGTGTACTTTCCAGCGATGCTGTAAAGTCTGCATAACACAGGGGCCTGTATAATCAGGCTTTGGGGATCTTGTCAATCACTGCATACTTGGCCTTCAAAGTTCTCGGTGTATGTTTCGGGCTTCTTGATCCCTACACCCCGGAGCTTCGAAAAGCCCATCTGCCTGGAGGTTCATGGGTAGTTATAAGTAGGGTTATACGTCCCTTAAAATGGGTTCTAAGTATAGTTCTCCTACTTAGAACTACCCATGAACCCTAAACCCTACCCCATAACCCTACTTATAGCTACCCATGAACCTCCAAGTATCAGGAGACTCCAAAGAGCGCAGGGACCGGCAGAGGCAGGGATGTTAGTTTCTGCGGGTCTGGGGTTTGACCTCAACGCCGAATAGCGTACCCTTTTTACAGGATTTATAGACAGAGATCATAATAGGGAGCCCTAAAAAGGAAGGCTCTTTAGGGTCCAGGTAGGGTTTAGGGTTTAGTTTGCACCAGATTGGGTGATAAGCCCAGTGCATTGTGAAGAACATGATGCTCACGATGGATGCTCATCAGCACGGTCATGCTCACGAGAGCTATGAAATCGAGGATGACAAAGGCGAGGGGCCCTCGTGACCTGGATGACGATAGTGATGAGGACCTGCAGCATCTCGATAGTCATGATGACGGTGATCAACATACGTAGGGTTGTGGGTGAATGGCCAGCCAATGGATGTCCATGGTGACACCACGATTGTAATGACGTCGACCAGTACTAGCCTCCGGCTTGGTGGTGGATGACTCGGGGCATACCAAACTGGAGAGCTAAGTTCTGTTGTATGATCCCGACAGGTCTCCTGCAGTTGTTCTCCAACCTACGCCCTTTGTACTGTAGTGTGTGTTATCATTCTTCGCCCTGTTCTGTTACCTTACGATGTTATATTACAGGCTCGGCCGGAATATATGGGAGTTTCAGAAAAAAGCGACCCCAACATAGAAGCTGAAAGTACTAGGGTGACTGTTATAAGCACCCTTAGATGACTTATCCCCTGAAGCTCGCCTGAAGCTCGCACGCTAGCATTGTCCCTACACCCCAAACCCTAAACCCTAAGCAACAACAACCTTGCCTGGCATGTCCGGAAAGGAGCGCCGAAAATCTAAGCCCTCATATAGCCCTAAAAGGAAGCCTTAGAGTAAGTTGCATAGGCACCCTTATAAAATCCCTTCTGGTAACCCTTACAGGAACCCTTATTATTGTAGTCCTTAAAGGTTACTGGAACCTTAAACCCTAAACCCTTAAAGCTTACGGGAACCCTAAACCCTGAACCCTTAGGAACCCCAAAACCCTAAACCCTAAACCCTTAAAGGCTACTGGAACCCTAAACCCTAAACCCTAAAGGTTACTAAACCTTAAACCCCCAAAAACTACTGGAACCCTAAACCCTAAACCCCTTACCTTAAACCCGAAACCCTTAAAGCTTACCTTAAACCCTAAACCCTTAAAGCTTA
>CAJNJA010018270.1:0-10656 GCA_905231915.1 Symbiodinium necroappetens | reverse complement strand
AAGGTTCATGGGACTTGGCAGCTAGGGTTTATACAGAAGCTAGCTGTACTAGGTACATATATATAAACCCCAAGTAAGGTACTGATAGCTGTACTTAGTAAGTCCAGTGTGCCTCCAAGTGGAGTTTGGGGATTGAACATTTAGGGTTCGTGTTTAGGGTTTAGGTCTTTTGGGGATTTAGGGTTTAGGGTTTAGGGTGTAGGGTGGCTTCAGGAATCAGGGGCACGGGTTTTGGACGTTTCTAGTCGTCCAAAGCCCGAAACTCTAAGCTACAAGCGGAACGTAAAGCTTGAGGCCAAAGCTAACGGGGTGTCATCTGAGCCCCCAGCCCTAAAACCAAGAACCTGCCTTCAAAGCCAAAGTAGACACTAAAAGAGCACATGGACCTCAGGGTAAATTCGAAAACTAAGCTCTCAAATTCAATCCTGCTGGTCGGTTGGCGGCATCGGCAGCCGTAACTGAAGGCCATGTCTGCTTCACAACCGGGACAGGTTGTGCATAATTAAGGGTTTAGGGACTTAGGGTTTAGGGCCAGGGATTTAGAGGTTTAGGGGTTTAGAGCTTTAGGGTTGAGGGAGTTGGGGGTTTAGGGATGTAGTACTTGCTTTTTGGATTTAGGGTTTATTAGTTCGATCTTTCGATCTGGCATTCTTCTGACAGGTACGTTTTCCTGAAGATTTTCGATCAAGTCCAAGGAGAAAAGGCCCGATCCGGTGGGTTGCGTCTTGAGGGAGACCACAGCTAGACGTTGCCCTATAAGGTTTAGGCATTGTTTTCCCGACGCCTGAAGTTACAGGATATGTGATACATGCACACACGTACATACGTACATACATACATACATACATACATACATACATACGTTACATACGTTACATTACTACAAACAAGCAAACCCACATACATGCATGCATGCAAGCATGCAAGCATGCATGCATACATGCATACATGTATTCGTTCATACATACATGCACACATGCATGCATGCATATAAACATACATATCTACCTGCCACGCATATATACCTACGTACCTACTTACCTATTTACTTGCATTAATACGGACCCGCATACTTACATACTTGCTCACATACATACAGCACACATGCAGACAGGCATGTGTGCATGCTTTAAGAATTCAGATGTAGACGCACATTTGTTATTGTGATTACTATCAGTACTATTACTACTAGTACTAGAAAGATTACATACGGAATAATAGGTATGCATGCTGTTTAATGCTCACTTTCTGCGGATCAGAAGTGTAATTCAGCAAGGTTTAGGGCTTCGGGTGCGTAGTTTGAGGTTCAGGACTCAGGATGTACCGAGTAGCGATATCTATATCGAACGTGGGCTTTGAGGGCTCAGAGAAAAGAATCTGGACGTCTTCCGACGCATCATGGCACCTCCAGGCCTAACTATTATCTACCACTTATCAGCCTGATGCTTAACCTAAACCCTAAATCCTAAACCCTGAACCCTAAACCCTAACTCCCCCAGATGTGCAGCCACATCCCAGGTCTCGAGCCCCACATCGCACTAAAGCCTGATGTCGACATGCAAGACTTCAAACTGTGTAGTTTACGGGATCGATACCCAGGGTTTAGGGTTTAGGACTTACGGGGGTTCTTATAAAGTACCCTTTAGTAGTTCGGGTCTCAAATGAGGGGATCTACTGTCTAGATCCTAAACCCTAAGCCCTTATGAAACACTGTAATCCCTAGAGATCCCTTTAAGGAACCCTTACAGATCTACTTTTTAGATCCTCCCAGAAAATCTGGGTAAGGGAATGCTGTCTTAATTAAGGATGCTTCAGCGGTTTAGGGTTGAGCGGATACCTCCTACCTTTCCGTGAGGACATATATAATGACAGCATAACACGGAGCCTTCAAAAAGGGTAGAGTACGTTCTTTAGTACTTAGGCTTTAGGGGTATCTTTTAAGCCAATGAGCCTCTACTTAAAGGCTCATGGGATTTCGTAGCTAGGATTATAGGGTTTAGGGTTTAGGGTTTAGGGGTGTAGGGTTTTAGGGGTTTAGGGGTTTAGGGTTTAGTGGATTTAGGGTTTAGGGTTTTAGGGTTTAGGGGTTTAGGGGTTTAGGGTTTAGGGGTAAGTAGCCATTTGTAAGTGTACTTACTTACCAGGGCCCATGAACTTCCAAGTCCTATAACCCTAAACCCTAAACCCCAAGCTGCCCTGCTAGACCTACAAAAGCAACGTCTCCGGTGAGAGCACGAAGCCTGTGTGGGTCACTGGCTCAGATAAGGGTTTGGGGTTTAGGGGGTTTGGGGTTCCTGGAAGGGATCCCTAGGGTTTAGGGGTGTAGGGTTTTAGGGGTTTAGGGCGTTTAGGGTTTAGAGTTTAGGGTTTAATTGTTTAGGGTTTAGGTTGGATACTGCCCCCAGTCAGGAACAGTTGAGTGATGTTCATAATTTGGATATGTAAGGCCCTTTGATAGTCTGTACGGGCTGTATGGGGGCAGTAGCCAATCTATAGGGTTCATGTAAACGGGTCCATACGTGGAGGGTCGGGGGACTTAGTAAGTAGTTATATTATAGACTTATAAGTATCATAACCCCAATTAGGATGCCTTTTATGGTACTTATAAGTCTACTTATTACCCACATACTAAGTCCGTTGACCCTCCAAGTAGGGTTCTTTTTGAGAGATTTGCGGGCAGTCGAGGATTTAGGGGTTTAGGGTTTGGTAGGGTTTGGGAAGGTTTTCCAGAGTTTCAGAGTTTAGGGCTTCATTGGTTAAGACGTTCAGGGTTGAGGCCTTATGCTAAGTTCGTTCTACAGAGAAAACCGTAACCCTAACCCCCCAGGTACCTACTGTAAAGCGCCCCAGGGGCTTTATGGGGGGGAAGGGTAAGCCCTAAAACCTGAAGCCTCAAGCCTAAAACCCTAAACCCGATGCCCTGCAGCCCAAAACCCTCAACCCTAAACCCTTAAAGCATTTACAGGTCCTCTTGGGTTTGGGCTTCTGGGGTTCCGGAGCGAAAAAGATTTTGCTCTTGAAGTTCAGGGCTTCAAAGGTTTAGGGTTTAGGGGTTTAGGGTTTAGGGTTTATAGGGTTTAGGGGTTTAGGGTTTAGGGTTTAGGGTTTAGGGGTTTAGGGTTTAGGGTTTAGGGTTTAGGGTTGGGGGCATATATTTGATGGGTGCAGAGTTTCTGCCTTACCCTAAGGGTCCAAAGGACCCAATAATAAGGTACTTTGGTTGCGGATAGTAGTTATCTATAGGTTAATACTTGGGAGAGTATATGACTGTTAGGTACTTGGACCCTTGGGGTTAGATCCTATAGACCTACTTCGAAGTCTACTTATTACCCACGTTCTAGGTCCCCCGACCCTCCAAGTAGAGTATCTGCCTTGGGGGTTAGTGGCTTCGGGTTTGTCGGCTTTACCCAAAGGCCCCTAAGTAGTTCCTTGTTGGGATTACCTTATAGGATTCTAAATATGAACCATGAAAAGGAACTACTTAGGGGCCTATGGGTAGGGTGTCGATCCTTAGAGTTCAGGGTTGCGGGTATTGTACAGGTTCCTCCTAGACAACGAGCCCCAAATCTTCGCGAGGTCGACACTACGGTGGATGATATAAATACTGCATTGCCCATAGTAAGGAAGATACCATAATGCCATAATTCCCATAGTTTAGGGTCCTTAAGGTAATGCAGGGTGTATATCATCAGCAGTAGCCCCAATTCCGCAATGCCGAACCTCGCAGTTCCGACTTTGAGGGTGTAGGGTGTAGGGGTTAGGGTTCATTCAAATCTCTAAACCTCCGGAACCTAAACCCCTAAACGCTTAAACCCCTAAACCCTAAACCCTAAAACCCTAAACCCCTAACCCAAACCCCTAAACCCCAAACCCTAAACCCCCATAATCCCTAAACAACCCTAAACCCCTAAACCCCTAAACCCCTAAACCTTAAACCCTAAACCCCTATAGTCCCTAAACCCCTACAACCCCTAAGCCCCTAAACCTTAAACCGTGTAATGTTCGAACCCCAGGAGTTTTTCATGGAGGAGTACATCCTCGTGGATAGCACTCAGGGACCACCGAGGCCGGGGTAGGGCGACTGGGGTTCGGGTCTGTAGGGGCTCCTCCATTGCAGTTCTAGTATAATGTACGTATAATTGTGTGTGTGTGCGTATATATATATATATATTTATATATATAGATATAAAGACATAAAGAGAGAGAGAGAGAGAGATCTATATATATATATGTTTGCACAAATAAACAAGTAAAACAAGTAAATAGATAGATAGTGTAAATATATATATATATGCACACATACACACACCCCAAAACCCTGTTCGAACAGGGTTCAGGGTTTAGGGGCTCGCAATTATTATACAAGACTCCACCCCAAAACCCTACAGGTATTCTAGCTAAGGCGCCTATATTGCAAGCTGGGCATTGTTTGATGGTGCTTTTGATTCGGGAAGAGGGGGATGAGTGTAGGGTCTTACTTGGAGGGTCGGGGGACTTAGTCGTTGTATTATAGACCTGCATTGCCTCCGTACTCAGTCCCCCGTCCCTTCAAGCAGGGTGTAGGTACATGAGGAAACCCTAAGCCCCAAACCGTACCCTTAGCATCAAAATAGCCCAAGAGCCTTACATAATAGGGTCTTTGGGCCGAAGAGCCTTAAAATATGAGTCCTTTGAGGGTAAAGCGGTACATAAGGGTTCGGCGTTTCAGGCTTTGGGTGCAGGGTGTGTTGGGCTTACAGGCTTAGGCGGCAGGGCCTAGAGGTTTATAGTGTGTTGGGGATTTTGCCTACTGCTTTTGGATTAGAAGCATTGAGATGTAAGTTGTGTTCCTAACTCAGGACGTCGAGTGTTTACGTTAAGGCTTCCAGGATCGCGGAGGTAGGCTGCATAGGATTCTGAGAGCTTGTGGATTTACCGGATTATTCCTTAAACTCGTAGTGGTAGGAAGAGTAGTAGTACTAGTTGTGGTAGTTGTAGTGGTTGTAGTCGTCGTCGTCGTATTTGTCGTAGTCGTCGTCGTCGTCGTCGTAGTAGTAGTAGTAGTATCCGTGGTGTATTACAGTATGCCTTCTTGAAAAGGGCCCTCCACTACTGACGATCTGTAGGAGTGCCAGAACCTAAGCTCTAAACCCCTAAACCCCATAAACCCTGACCCCCTAAACCCCTGAACCCTAGAGTCTGAAGCCTTAAATCCGCTTATAAGGGTCCATGTGCTCAAACAGTATATACTTCCCAGACCCCAGGTAGGATCTAGAGAGTAGATCTCCAGTTTGGGACCCTGTGCTACTAGAGACTCTCTATAGGAAACTCCTTTATTAAGGGATCTACTTTCAAAAGCCCTATAAACCCTAAACACCTATAGATCCCTTTAAGGAGCCCTGTAAAAGGAACCCTTTTAAAGGAACCCTCCCAGGAAGAAATCCACTTTTTGGATCCTCACCCGGGTCTGGGTTGGCCCCAAAGTGCCTATACCCAGACCCCCCCGGGAGGATCTAGAAAGTAGATCCCCTAACTTGGGACCCTAATTACTAAAGGGTACTTTATAGGAACCCCCCTTAGGGATCTACGTCTTGGATCCTTCTGGGTATAGGGACTACTTTAAGGCCAACGTCCCTTTGTAGTTCTCTAAATGAGTTTCCCTTTTTAGGTCCCAAAACTAGTATGGCACTCTTATTAAAAGGACTCCAAAAGGGAGCCTAAAACCTAAACCCTAAACCCTAATCCATAAACTATTTGGGCGCATGGACCTCTAAGGCAAATCCTAAACGTCCAAACCCCAAAGCCCGAATCCCCAACCATCGAAACCATGAGGCCCCTAAGCCAGAACTCTGTAATATAGAGGCCGAAATAATTACCAATACTATTGGGGGNNTAGTTATAGTTATAGTATAGTATACCCCAAAAACCCTATTTTCAATTACTATAAGACCCCTACATTACATCTTACCTTGCTAGGCTCTGGTCTCCTTCTAAAAAGGTTATGTTGATAATGGATAGGGGGTTGAGGAAGTTAAGGTGGGCCTCGTTGAACGGATGCTGGATTCTGTGCTTGGAGGGTCGGGAGCCTTAGTAAGTAATTATTTTTCGACTTATAAGTCTCATAACCCCAATTAGGACCCCTTTTAGGGTATTTGGAAGTCTACTTATTACCCAGCTACTACGGTTGATGATATAACTCCTGCATTACCCATAGTAAGGAATATACCATAATTCCCATAGTTTAGCGTCCTTAAGGAAATGCAGGATTGATATCATCAACAGTAAGTCCCCCGACCCTCCAAGTGGTCAGGGTGGAAATCCAGATCTACGGCCAGCGGGTGCTGATCGATGCTTTAGACAGGCCGGCTCCTGGATTCAGCGAGAGAGTTTGGGTTTAGGGTTTAGGGTTTAGGGTTGAGGTTGAGTTCAGGGAATTCGGGGGCGATTTTGAGTTTAAGGTTTGATAAGGCTTTGGTTAGGGTTTTGCAAGGCTTCTATCAAGCTAGCAACTAGGTTCTTATTTTTATCGGCTGTAGTGGTTTGGTAACTTTTGTTGAAGGGCTGGGTTAGGGCTTGACATCTGCAGTCACACGGAAAAAACTCCACAATCACAAAACCCCAAACCTCAAGAACAGTTCAGTTTCCGAACCAACAGCCGGCATGTCAGGGTAGCTAACTTCCCCTACACCCGCAACTCTCAAGGCCAAGGCCCAAAGCTGAATCCTATAAGTCCCCAAGCCAGACAAATCAGACATCGCAAGCCTCTGCACCATCTTAACATGTCTCTACCCTGAGGCTCAAGCTAGACCCAAGGGCCTTGTATAGATTTTTTGTCCCAAAAAGCCTCGGCCTCAACATCTTGTGAGTCTGCAGAACCCTTACACCCTAAAGCCTAAAACTTGAAAGTCCCAGACCCTCTGAGATTGTTTGTTACTAACCCTCCAAAATCCCAACACCATACCCCAACCTCCTTTGTTTTTTTCATTTTAATGTTATAACTCTCTAGGCCCTAAACCCTAAACCCTCATCTTAGGGTTTAGGGTTTAGGGTTTAGGGTTTAGGACTCATCTTATCTTTGCAGCCAGGTATTTGGGCAGCGCGAGCCTGAAGCTGCCACACGGTGTGCTTTTGCTGCATCTTGCTAAGTCCGGAGGGTTTAGGGTTTGAGGGTTCAGGGGTTTAGGGGTTGAGGGGTTTAGGGGTTTAGGATTTAGGGTTTAGGTTTTTGGATTTAGGGATTTAGGGTTTAGGATTTAGGGTTTAGGTTTTTGGATTTAGGGGTTTAGGGTTCAGGAGTTTAGGGTTTAGGGTTATTTGGTTTGCTGGTTCAGGGCAAAGGGGGAAGGGAAACAAGGAAACGGCTTGAGCAAGATGGAGGCCTGAACAATTGGAATAGTGTTCCTTTAAGGCTTTGTAAACCTACACGAATCTCATCAAAGCGGTCCAAACACAAATTGCAACTCTAAATTTTTGTGAGACCATCTAAATCGAAAAGTTGCAGCTTCAAGCCCACATTCGTACCCTAAACCCTAAGCCCCCATATCCTAAACCCTAAAACGCTAATGCCCAAACCCTCAAGAAAGCATGCCGAGGCTTCCATTGGCCCCGTCAAGGCATCGCTTTCTTTGGCGCTGCCACTGGGCCAAATCTGTTGTTACCCTAAGGCTCCTAAGAGCCTAAGAGGGTGAGGGCTTAGGGTTTATAGGGTCTATAGGGTTTATAGGGTTTATAGGGTTTATGGGGTATAGGGTTTAGGTTATCCTGAGGCTCCTAAGAGGGTCTTGGGCTTTCTGTGGAAGTGTTTCGGCTTTGGGGGCTAGGGTTTGGGATCTCACTACAAGGGTCCGGGAGCCTTAGAGAAGATGTCACGACTAAGCTCTGGCCTCTTTGAAACAAGAGGCACAGAAGGGAGATATTATAGATGGTATTGTAGTTTATGGTGATGCTCATGATGGCGATAAGGCTGCTGAAGGTGATGATCGTCATGCTCATGATTTTTTTATGATGGTAATGATGCCAGACGGGGTGCGATATTGGGGCCCGCAAGAGTAACGATAGGGCGAAGTTTTGAAGTATAAGTATACTATAGGGCTTAAAAGATTTCAAAACATACGAGCCCAAGACCCTTTTCCAATTATTAAGGCCCCTACATCATAGAAGACTCACCCAACCCATTTAAAGGAACCCTAAACCCTAAACCTCAAACCCTATTCTAACCATCAAGGCGCCTACATTACAGTCCTATACAGGGTGACCCCTCAATATTCTAATCATTAAGGCCCCTACATCATAGAACCCTTATAGTAACCCTAATAGACCTCAGTTAAAGGAGCCCTGAACCCTCTCCCTTTTGGCCGAGCTGCCGGAGCGGACTGCCGAACAGAGCAGGAGAGGACTGCAGAAGGACTGGCGGAGACTGCAAATTGGGTAGTTCTCTAAACTGGAGTCCCTTTTAGGTCCTTTTTTTATAAAGGGTGCCGTGCTATATTTGGGGCCTAAAAAGGGACCCCAATTTAGAGAACTACCGACATGTCCTTGACCCTAAACCCTAAACCCTAAACAGCACGCCGATCTAACGGCTGGCCGTGGCCGAGACCGCTCGAACTGTGCGAGTCTTCATTCTCGTCACGGAGAAGAAGATGGGTAACTAGTTGTCCAAAGTAGGGTCCCTTTTGGTGTCCTTTTTAAAAAGGGTGCCGTACTTTCGTGGGGGTCTAAAAAGCGGACCCTCATTTAGAGAATTACCCTAAACCGTATTACCCAGAACGCCCAGATCTGGCCCAACAGGGGACAGGATTGCGGCAAGGTTTTTCTAGGCTCTTGAAATAATATACTTATTAGTTCCCCAATACCCAACCTTTACACTCTTTGGATCCTTTTTAGGTTCTTATAACTTAGTTGTGAGTTCGCTAGATTAGGCAATTCGTCAATTCGTGATTCGCAGTAGCAGTCTGAAAGTCTGACCTTCTACTTCCCTGGCATGTTGGGGAAGTAAGTTTAGGGGCCTCAATAATTAGAATAGGGTTTGTGGGTCTATTTCACTATGATTATAATAAGGTCGGACCCCCCCCCCCCCCAAAAAAAAAAGCATAACAAAACTATGCTCATTCTTAAGGCCCCTGCATTAGTACCCGCTTGGCCTGTTTGACCGATGGCTCCCCGATTAAAACTGAGCAACAGGACAAAGGGTCATCTTGTCATGAATCATTCATGATAAGATTACATAATGGGGTCACTCAAGAACCCAGGTTAAGGTTCTAAGCAGAGTTGCACAAGGTGTCTTAGTGCCCGGGGCCTTAAGCCTTTAGGGGGCAGGATTCAGAGATCCGTGATACCTACCAGCTGAAGCCCTAACATTTAACACTTGCACGGACTCCCGATGCCTGGGGTTTAGGGTTTAGTTTTTGGGCTAAGCCCTTAATCTTTCAAGAATCCGAGAGTTTCCAGGGGGTCCGACAGTCGCTTAGCCTGCTTGGAGTGCTTAATTACTTTAATGGACGGTTTAGGGTTTAGGGTTTAGGGTTTAGTATCACAATTCCAGTTTGTGTTTAGGTTTCAGGGGTTTCGGAGTTACTGTGTAGGGGTTTAGGGTCCAGGCTTCAGGTTTGGCCCTAAGGTATCCGTATAGACACAGGTTTTAAGGCCAAAGTATATACTATATCTAGGACATGTTCAGGTGGGTAGTTACCGTTATAGGAGCCTTGTAGAAGGTCTATATACCTTATAGAAGCCTTATAGAAGCTCTATATATACCCTAAACTCCCCACCTGTAGTTTCCTTTAACTATACGAGTACACCGACCCGCAGTGTGGCTTGGGAGCACGGCCTTGCCCCCATGGCCTCGATTGAGCCGCTCAGGAATTCCCTCAGTGCGCTGAATGACAAGATCGCCTCGCAATTCGGGTGCCGCTGTCCTGCTTCTTCGTAGGGTAGCTTGGGGGAGGTTTTGTTGTTTAGGTTTTGCTCCTTTTCTAAGCCAAGCATGTTTTGTGCTGATCTTCTGAGAGGAGCAGAGCGTTTCATGAATTGAGTTTAGAACATAATGGCGGTATTAAGGCCCTTATATTACCCCAAACCCTAAACCCTAGACCCAAAAACCCAAAACCCCTAAACCCCAAAACCGCTAAACCCAAAACCCCTAAACCCCAAACCTCTTAACTCATAAACCCTCAACCCTGAGAGCGGTTTGGGGGGCTGTTGCAAATCCTGCATTACCCATAATAAGGAATAAATACCATAATTCCCATAGTTTAGGGTCCATAAGGTAATGCAGGACTTATACCATCACCGTACATAGACCCTAAACCCTATACCCCAAATCCTAAACCCTAAACCCTAAATGGGTCATCAACCGTATGACCCGTAATATAGACGTCTACCGGGTGGGGGCAGTACCCAAGTCATGTGATCTCTGAGAGGTGGGCGTTAAGCCGAAACCTGTTGAGCTTTTGGGGGTTTAAGGTTTGGGGGTGTCGGGGTTTAGGGTTTAGGGTTTTAGGGTTTGGGGGTTTAGGGTTTTAGGGTTTGGGGGTTTGGGGTTTTGGGGTTTGGGGGTTTTGGGGTTTGGGGTTTGGGGTTTAGGGTTTAGGGTGTAGGGTTTGGGGTTTAGGATGTAGGGTGTCGGTTTGGGGTTTAGGGTATAGGGTTTGGCTCGAAGTGTCCCTCAAACCCGTAAGC
>CAJNJA010018269.1:0-10656 GCA_905231915.1 Symbiodinium necroappetens | reverse complement strand
ACCATTACCCTAAATCCTAAACCCTAAAAGCCTAGACCCTAAACCCTAAAACCCACATCCTAAACCCTTAACGCTAAATCCTAAACCCTAAAACCCCAAACCCTAAACCCTAAACCGCCTAAGCCCAGCAGTACCGCTGTGCCTTTTTACATGGTAACCATGGCGTTTTAGGGTAGCACGGAGAAGTAGGAAAAGGCTAGCCATTCTTGTGAAAGAGGATGCGGAAGGGGGGGGGGGGGGGTTGTAGGGCTGTGGATATGAAAAATAGGATTTAGGTTTAGGGTGTAGGCTCAAGGTTAAGAGGCTGGGGCTTTTGGGGTGAAGGTTCTAGTCGTAGGGTTTGCGTCGGTTAGGCTTTAGGGCTTCAGAGTTTTTCTCAGCACGTTTTTTTGGTTTAGGGGTTTTCATCATAAGGCCGAGCCATAGATATTTTTTTTTATAAAGGTACCCGATCGACGAACAAGTTGGTCATCGGTTCAGGGTGCACTTGCAACACCTTGGACCTTATCTTCCCTGGCGTCAGACCTTACAGCTCGTAACACTCGGTTAGTTTAGGGTTTTTATAGACAGGAAGCGGGCATCTAAGCATGTCCTGTTGTGGGTTCAGATCAGAATGTAAGATCTGACGTCGTGTTTCGGGCTTGCCTGGTTGCTTTCTGACAGGTTTTTCTTAAACGTTGCAGGGCCTCTGGCACCTTTTTTGCGATGATCCTGAAGCACTTAGTATCCCAGTATCTACCGATCTTGGGATTTCAAGCCTACTATATGACAAAGGGAACTTGACTTAAAGGCCCCGCCCCCGCGCACACCCCTAGATCCGTCGACCTTCCCCCCAACCCCCCAACCCCCNNCCCCCCCCCCCCCCCCCCAAACTCACGACACGAACGCCCTACACACCACCGTACACACGCACAGACACCCCTACTCCAGCCCTACACCCTAGCAGCTAACATGGGTCGACCGGAGGCTCGGGATAAACCCTTCGACGACTCAACTCGACTCAACTCTGCAAAATGAGCCAACACCTCTTTCTAAGCCCCTGAAGGCCCAATGAAAGTCGGAAAGCGCCAATCAAACGCAACAAAGCACCCCTGTAAAGCCCTATGAAACCCTAACCGTAACCTTCGAACCTTATGTAAAGCACTCTAGCAACTCCAAGAATCCAAAACTATCCTTCGCACCCCTGTGATGTCCCGAGCCCAATACAACCCAGCAGGCCGAAGGCACTCCCTACACCTTGCACCCAACCGGCCCTTACCATCCCAGACCCCTGAACCATCCCAAAACGCCTCTGGCCCTTCATCCTAAAACCTTAGACCCCTAACCCTAAACCCTAAAGCCCTAAACTCTAAAACCCTAAACCCTAAAGCCCAAACGCCTGAGCCCTAAACCCTAAAATCCTAAACCCTAAAGCCCTAAACCCCAAAGCCCTGACACCTAAGCCCTGAAGCCCAAACTCCTAAAGCCCTAACGCCTAAGCCCTGAAGACTATAAGCCCTACACCCCAGGGGCCCTAAAGCAGGCTAGAGCTGGCTTTGTCCAATTGCCACGGTCTCAGAGGGATGCCTAAATTTGGCTTCGAGTTTTAGGGTTCGGGTTTAGGGTTTAGGGTTTAACCTTCGAGTTTTAGGGTTTGGGGTTTTAGGGTTTAGGGTTTGGGCTTCGAGGTTTAGGGTTTAAGCTTCGAGATTTAGGGTTAGGGTTTAGGGTTTAGGGCTTTCTTTGGTAGGGTCTAGTGGTGTAGGGTCAGGGTTGGGGTTTTGGGTTCCTTAATCGGTAGGGTCTAATTCTTAGGGTCAACGTTGATAGGGTTTAGGGGTTTAGGGCGTTGGGTTTGGGATTTGGGATTTTGGGTTGGTTCCATCAATGGTCAGGGTTTAGGGTTTAGGCTGAGGGTCTAGGATTAGGGTTTGGGATTCAGATTTAATTCGAACAGTTCAACTAAGGAAATTAGGCCCCTTGTAGGGTCCTGTTTATAAGACTGCCGTACTATCTTTGGGACCCGAAAAGGGACCCTTGCATTAAAGAAGTACCCAAAAGCCAAAAACGTCCACACGCTCTGAACCCAGACAAGGTCTCACCCTTCAGGGACCCTAAACCCTAAACCCTAAGCCCTAAACCCTAAACCCTTCAGGGACACAGATGGCTGCACAGAAAGCTGAAACTGGAGTTCCAGCTTTCAACGGCAGCTGATAGATGTACTCCTCACAAAGAATGAGGTCATGAGGGTATGCCGATAGGATTTATAGGGTTTGGGGTTTACAGGGTTTAGGGTTTATAGGGTTTATAGGCTTTGGGGTCTAGGGTTGGAGCGTTTATGCTTTCAGGGATTAGGATCCCATCCTCTAGCCCAGAACGTTGGGTCTAGCTGGGAGCCCATGTACAACCCCGAGAGCCCTCACGAAACATTAGCAAGTCCATTGAGACACGAGGAAAGCTCGAACCCCAGGCTCCCTTCTGCCGCTAACTGAGCCCCTATCCTAAGCCATAGAGTTTGAAGCCTCAACCCTCACACAGCCACCGTGAAACCCCGTTCATCCTTTCTGAGAAGATAGACAACTTAAGCCCGAGGCGGTCATGCTGCCACTGGCTTGGAACAAAGGCGCCATGTGCTTCCACTCAAGAGTTTTGACTCAAGTCGGAACATCGCTCCTCGTTCGTTTCGCGCCTGCCGCAGATGGACAAGTGATTCTGTGGAGTCCGCCACTATTTCGGTCTTCCGCGAACGGCACAACTTCGGGTTGTGGCGAAGTTCCGCTGCACGACATGGCACCTCGGCTCGCATTTGTCATACCTCAACATCGAAACATCTTTCTGACGAGGTAGACGTCATCAAAGCGAGTGAGCCTCGCCCCTGGCAAGTTCCGAACTCGGACGGCAAGTACCTGCCTATACCGTCCTCATTGAAGAGATGGTGTTTAATGAAGAAGAACCACGTGGCGGCACCCTACTGAGCACCGGCGGCCGCGGCGCTAAGAACTCGCAGCCGCAAGCTCAGCAAAATCATCGTTCGCACTCGTGGTGCGGGGACAGCCGTAAACCCCGACTATATACCCTAAACCCAGCCCCCTAAACCCTAAACCTGTAGAGGCTCGAATCCCTAAGCCCTAAACCCAAAAAACCCTAAATCCCTAAACCCCTAAGCCCCAAACCCCCAACCCTAAACCCTATAAGCCCTAAACCCTCTATAGATCCCGTACAGGAGCCCTTAAAGGAACCTTCAAACCCTAAACCCTCGAAAAGCAGTGCAGCGCCGCGAGGTCTCTCAGACTACAGGGCCCAGGCGCCCCGGGTCGCGGTTTAGGGTTTAGGGCTTAGGGTCTCTGTAGGGTTACCTTATTTGGGAGTCCTTATAATAAGGATCCTACTATTTAGGGTACTATATTGGGGTCCCCTATGTTCGGAAACCTTCCCTATGGGTAGGGTTTAGGGGTTTAGGGTTTAGGGTTTAGAAATAGGGTTATATGGGTAGTTCTCTAAATTAGGGTCCCTTTGTGGGGTCCCTTTTATATGGGTGCTGTACTGTATTGGGGACCCACAAAGGAACCCAAATTTGCTTACAGGCTTTAGGGTTTCGGGCTTAGGAGGGAGGGTTCAGGGTTTAGGGTTCAAGGTATGTATGTATGTATGTATGTATGTATGTATATGTACATGTGTATATATATATATATACTGTTTATATATATATATAGAGAGAGAGAGAAAGAGAGGCCTTTCAATACCTATAGGCATCCATACGAACCCCTTCAAGGCCTAAGTATATAATATATGGACACATGGAGCCTTTGGGGGACAGGTTCAAGGTTTGTTTCACCGGATGTATCGAGTTTTATGGTCTGGTGTAGGGTTTCACGGACTTTGACGAGCACAGGAGGATGGATCTTGAACATGGCTTGAGAGGAACAGTCCTTGAGTTTGGGCTTTGGAAGTCAAAAACACCGGGTCAAAGACCCATAAACCCAAAAAATTGATGGCGCCTGCCATGGGTGCAGTTCGGGCTCTGTGGGGGTTAGGGTGTTCAACAGGTGTGAACATGGTGTCAACTTGGTAAGGCTTAGTGCTGTGTTGCGTTTGTCATGCTAAGATTTAGGGTTCAGAGTTGTGGAAGTAGTGATAAAAGATCTTGGTCTTAGAGTAACCATGCATGAGCTTCAGGCCAACGATCGCCGATATTATGCCTTGCAAGTTCGGCCTTCATGCATTAAGTTTTAGGGAGTTGGGGCTTTGAGGTATTTGTTGGATAGGTTTGGCAGTGTCGTCGCGGAATGTCTTCGTCCAGGCTGAAGATGTTCTGGCAGAGCACCTCACAGCCACTCGTATCAAAATGAAGCGCTTTGACCATGTACCATATCATAACAGCACCAGTGACTAGTCATCATCACCTTTGCAATATCAGGGCGAACCCCAAACCCAGCCGGTGCATCCTAAACTGAAACGTCTGGAACCCTACTAACCTTCGGGCTCAGCCGTCCGAGGTTCCATTCCCCGGCTTCCTGTGTTGTATCCTTGTTTGAAAAGAAACGAGAAGATATTGAAGAGAAGAATTGATGGCCGCTGCTGCAACAATAGTGGCAGGCAGTGGTAGTAGGTAGGCAGCTGTGGTGGTGCTGGTGCTGGTGCTGGTGCTGGTGCTGGTGCTGGTGCTGGTGCCGGTGCCGGTGCCGGTGCCGGTGCCGGTGCCGGTGCCGGTGCCGGTGCCGGTGCTGGTGGTGGTGGTGGCGGCGGCGGCGGTGGGCGGTGGGTGGTGGGTGGTGGGTGGTGGGTGGTGGGTGGTGGGTGGTGGGTGGTGGGTGGTGGGTGGTGGGTGGCGGGTGGTGGTGTGCCATAGCCGTAGCCGAAGCAGTAGCAGCAATGGATGGTTGCTGTCCACCACGCACTCTTGGGGCGTATTGCTAGTTCTTCAATCTATGGGAACAAGAGCTGACCTTGTGTGAATGCAGTTCAAACGTTGCGTTGAGTGCAGCATGCTATGTTTCGCCGGAAGGACTCAGGAACGCTCCAACATAGCCCTAGGGCACAACGAGGTTCAAAACGTAAACCTTACTGACTTACTGTAACCCTTGAACCTAGGAGAAACCCTCGAAAGCATGGCTGAGGCCTTGGAAGACATTCAGACGGCGTATGAGCCGCTTGGGAACAAGCCGTGGGTTTGGGTGAGGGCGGTTTGGTGTTCGGTATAGTGCCGGAGGCTTCATGGGGTTGTTTATGCGTTTAGGGGTTTTAGGGGTTTAGGGGTTTTAGGGGTTCAGGGTTTTGGGTTTAGGGTTTAGGGGAATGGCTTTGTGCTACATGCTAACCTCCGGAGGTTGTGGCTGTGGTGATGATTAGTGTCTCTGGCTTTTGGTGCCTTGGGCATGTAGGAGACTCGGTACATAGGGCCATTGCTCGGGCAAGGCTAGGATAATTCTGCGTCCCCCTGATCCCATGGCACTCGGAACCTTACAGAACACAAGCACACTGCTGTGAAGATACTGCGTTCTACCTTGAATTACCATAACGCGAGTTCTTGTAGGTGAGTACTCTGAAGCCTAATATTAATTTTTCGGGACTCTACTCAAAGCAAGGGTAGTTTATGGTGGTCAAAACAGGGTTGACAAAGTCCCACGAATCATCCGACCCTGAGGTGCCAAGCAGATGTGGATAGTAACGGTTAAGAGTTTAGGGTTTAGGGTAGTAACATGTGGGGGCCTGAACAGCAGAAACAGAAATCGTACCTCTTCAATAGAGCCATGTAACAATGTACCCCCAAAGCATTCTGTGCTTAGTATCAAGGCCCCTTCAGTAGGCTTCCTCAGCTGTCTCCTAAAGAGCAACCCACAATCAGACCCCGTACTAGTATGAGGATCCTTATTGACAGATGAAAGGAGAGGGGCGGGTTTCTTTATTCAAGGGCCTTCATTAGGCGGTACCAGATTGCGGCTTCTACATTCAACTATATTACCCAAGCCTAAACCCTTTGAGCCCGAAACCCGCCTAAATCCTAGACCCTAAACTCCCCGAACCCCTAAACCCTAACCCCGCAAAAACAAGGAGCCCTAAGCCCTGAACCCCTAAGCATCGAAGGCACGAACTCGCCGGCATGCAGCTGGAGAATCAAACGCTGAGGGGCCGGCTTGGATTGAAGAGTTCCTCGCATACAGCGTTTTAGGGTTTTGGGGTTTAGGGTTCAGGGTTCAGGGTTTAGGGTTTAAGGGATTTAGTTGTAAGCTACCACAATAGGGATCTAAGAGCTCCTTTAAGGGATCTATAAAGGGTTCCTTTAAGGGTTTAAGGGTTGAGCAGTTACCATAATAGGGATCTATAATAGGGTTGCCTTATTATGGCAACTTAAATGAAATCCCTTAACAAGAACCCAGCAAAGACAGCAAAGAAGACCTCTTGGGTTTATAGGGCTTAGGGCTTATAGGGCTTATTGGGCTTCGGGTTTAGGGCTTGGGGTTTAGGGTTCAGGGCTTGGGGTTTAGGGTTTAGGGTTCTTGATGAGTGGAATCGGGGCTTCTTTTGAGGGGTTACTATAAGGGCCGCTAGGCCATAAGAGTTTCGCCTGAACGATTCGAGAGTAGGAGGGTTCAGGGTTTAGGGTTTAAAGGGGGTTCATTTTTTGGAGGGGTTGCTGGCCTTAGCAATTAGAAAAGGTTTGGGTTGTGTTGTATTATTCTTGTATACTCGTATATTCTCGTTATTCTGTGTTAATAAGACTGCAATGAGCAGCCCAAGGTATAGTTTTACTTCGTCGGCTGGTCTTCGACAGCTCTATTCTTGTCGTGGTTCAAAAGGATATGTTTGGTTCAGGATTCCTGTTCATTATAAGGCAGGATCATATTCCGGATTATCATCAAGCAGGGGTATGTATGCCTCATAACTTCGACTATTGCAGACCTCCCCGCCGTGATCCTGAAAGCAAGGTCCGGACGATGTGCAGAAGGTGCTCTTCCAAACAGCCCGTACTGCAGCGATAGGCGGCAGGTGCGCTTGAACACGGGCTTTGAGAATTGGGCCGAGGTTTCGGGGTTCTGGGTAGTTCTCTAAATTACGGTCCCTTTTTAGGATCCCTTTTTTATAAGGGTGCCGTACTATTTTGGGGACCTAAAATAAAAAGGGGCCAAATTTAGAAAGCTACCCATATGTTATACTGATAGTAGACAATCTTAACTCGACACCTTACAGTCTGAAGCCCCATTTAGGACTCCCCACATACCCCTTCTTTGCGCCCCTAGCCGTGGCCGATACGATTCTTTACTAGTTTTCTTAACCCTAAACCCTAAACCCCATAAACCCCTAAACCCTAAACCTAAACCCAGTAACGTATGAAACCCTGAAGCCATAAACCCCACGGCTGAAGGCGCTCCAGGCTCCAAGCTGCCGCGTGAGATCCCAGACCCCTACTCAAAGAACCTAGTCTAAACGCATTCCGGAAAGGATTCAAGCCTAGGGGTGTAGGGGTTTTAGGGTTTTTGCATGCCTTTTAACGCCCTTCAAGAAACCTGTAAACCACCCTGAGCAGGGTTTTGGGTTTTTGAATGCCTTTAATGTCCTTCAAGAAACCTGTAAAACCTCCCTCTCTTCAAGCCTTATAAGTTCCTGCTAGAAACCTTGGGATGCCCCCAGGAGGCCCTCGCGGGGGGGCCGGCCTCAGCTTGTGGAGTCCGAGAGTCCCAAGAACCGCGTCAGCACCGTCAAGTCGCCCCTCGACCTGTACGGGATCTATGCGGGATATACTATAAAGGTGTCTCTTTAAGGGTCCTTAAATAGGGGATCTATAAGGATATTCAGGGTTTAGGAAGGTTTCCTTAAGGGTTCCTAAATACGGGATCTATATAGGGGATCTATACGTGCAGTCAGGGTTTAGGGTTTGTGGGGTCTCGGGGAGTTCGGGGCTTGAGCGTTTAGGACTTAAATAGGGTTTTGGGGCTTCGGGTTCAAGGTTGGCAGGGGTCTAGGCTGAGGGTTTGTGGGGCCTTTAGGGATGTGGGATTTAGAGGTTAGGGTTTAGGGTTTAGGGGTTTAGTTGAGGCTCCAAATAATTTCAGAGGCCTTCCTGGTATCATATGGGAGATTACTATAGTTAAGGGTTACTACAAGGAGAGGGTTTTTAGGGTATATAGTAGCATGAACATAGTAAGGAAAGCTTAGGAACAGTATTGTTAGATCGGTGTAGGGTGCACGTAAACCCTAAACCCTAAATCGGTGTAGGGTGTACTTGATAGTTCAGGTCCGACGGTTTCGGCCCAATGCTTAGGTCCAGGCACATCGGCCGCGCAGGGTTTGGAATAAACTTACACTACTCCACTCAAAGACTCACGGTTTAGGGTTTACAAGGGTTTAGGGTTTAGAGCTTAGGGAGATGATGTACATATCAGGCGGCGCTCAAGTGCATGCAAACGGAAATGCATTCTGCGGTAAGCTCCCCGATTCACGCTATCGTAGTCCGAATCCGAAAAGGGTGCACGCCGACGAAATCGAGAATTTGCTTTGATTAGATGGCTCACCCCGAGGAAAGTGTCGATCCATTCGCGCTGCTTGGTGTCTACAAGTTCTAGGGCTTAAAGGGCTTATAGGGGGCTTGGGTTTTGGGTTGCAGGGTCATGGTGTCAGGGTTTTAGGGTTTTGTTCTTTAGCGCCTTTGGTTTAGGGTGTTAGGCTTTTGACTTTACGGTTGCGGTTCGGTGGCTTCCGGGTTTTCAACTTTCCGGAGGATCGGTTTCAGCATCTGGAGAAGCAGGTCGCATGTGTCGTGTTTGGAGTTGTACCCATAGGCTCCATAGTAGTTCCTGTTTTGGGGGGATTACCTCATAGGATTCTAGATATAAACCACATAAAGGAACTATTATTTACTATGGAGCTTATGGGTAGGGTTCAGGTTTAGGGCGTGAGGCTTGGGCTGTTGCACATCATGTCCTTACTTTCATAGGGAACACACCTCAAGCCATCTACTGGTAGTAGAGCGATGAAGGAGACTCGGTTTAGGGTTTGCCTTAACCCCAAATAACCTACCTTTTTGAGGACGTATATAAAGAAATCATAATAAGGAACCCTAAAACGGTGGGTTCTTTAGGGTCCAGGTAGGGTTTAGGTGTATGAGTCAGCCGCATTTCTCCCAAGTCTGCGAAAGGATCCCCAGACCCGAATCTCCTTGTATTGTGTAGCTGTATTGTTACTATTATTACTAGTATTACTACTATTACTACTATTGTTGGTACGACTACTACAACTACGTCGAATTCATACTGCCAATCCTACTCATACTACTACGACTACACCCTAAACCCTACCACCACATTGAACCCTAGCCCGTTCCGGATTCTGCCATAAACCAAAACGCCCCGAAAAGGCCGCAATGCCACGCCCCTGCCCGGTGGCGCTGGGACGTGGCAGGTTGGTTTAGGGGTCAGGGTTGAGGGTTCAGGAATTAGGGTTTGAGGGTTTGGGTTCAGGGTTCACATTTCTGGAATTAGGTTTTAGGAATTGCTCTTGTTATGATGATGGTGATGACGAATTATATAAATATTGCTATGGTTGTTATTGTTATTGTTTTTATGACTGTTTAAAGTTTAAAGGCGATTGGAGATTGAAAGGTTTATAAGCGTGCTGACGAGTTTTAGCATGTCTATTTTGAGCAGCTGGGCTATACGATGGGCCCCAGGCCTTGGCCCTTAGGCCCTTAACCCATTCCTTGAGGCTCAAAGTCTTAACCTTGGGTTAAACCGTCCTACTCTCTCTCCCTCTCTCTCTCTCTCTCTCCCTCTCTGTGTCTTACTTATATATATATATGCATACTGACACATATGTATATAGAGATAGGTGTGTATGTGAATGTACAGACACATCTTCGTCCACCTCTTCAGTGCGTTCCCGCGCTCCTCGGAGGAGGCCCTGTGGACCCTAAGCCCTCCGAGCACGAAGTCCTAAACCTTACAGGCGAAGCCCTCCAACCCCAAACCCTAAACCCTAAACCTTAGGCTTAAACCCCTAAGCCCTAAAACCCTAAATCCTAAACCCTAAACCTTAGACCTTAAACCCCTGAACCCTAAACCCCTAAATCCCAAACCAAAAATCCTAAACCCGAAACCTTAGGCCTGAAACTCCTAAACCCCAAAAATCCTGAAGCCCCAAAGACCCTAAATCCTAAACCCTAAACACTGTCAGATCCTGCAGGCCCTGCCTGAAAGCCCCAATGCTCGCCCTGGACCCCGTCAGCCCCTACCTACAACCCTGAAACCCAAACCCTACAGCCTATACTTCAAACCGAGAAGCCAAAAGGGCCCTAAAGAGAGGCACCTTGAACCCTACACCCCTAAACCCTATACCCTATACCCTATGCTCTTTTCCCTAAGCCTTATAAACCTTAAAAAAACCCCGAAGAACCCACCTTTAAGGACCTTTGTAAGGAAACCATAATAAGGAACCCTAAAAAGGTAGGTTCTTTGGGGCCCAGGTAAGCCCTAAAAAAAAATACCCCCGAAGAGAGGCCTAAGGCCTAAACCCCAAACCCCCAAAATCAAACCAGACCCTAAACCCTAAACCCAGAACCCCAAACCCCCAAACCCTAAACCCCTAAACCCTAAAACCCCAAACCCTCAACCCCAGGGTGAACAAAAACCGAACTGCGAAGCATGAACCCTAGACCCTGATCCCTTTAGGGTAAAACCCTAAACC